>JARGCV010000234.1:262500-280000 GCA_034064705.1 Bothrops alternatus | reverse complement strand
TTCTGCTGAAGCTACGCACGTCTACCCTGCTAAGGTAAGATATTTGAAAACTCTTTATTACTTCTCTCAAGGAAGCCACCACAAGAAAGAGTAAAATTGCTGATTCTAACAATTGACATTTTCTCTGCAACGTAGGACCCCCGGCGCAAATGTAGTGTGGAAAAGAGAGCTGGTAATTCTGTCTGCTCCGCTGTTGTTTTGATCAGCATCCTGCTATGAATATGGAAAAATAATAATAATAATGCCTCTATTTCGAAGGCACCCGTCAGGGCTTGAGATGTGTATTTTTTTTCTCTCTCTCTCTCATTTCTCAGCAGACAGGACTGGCTGTTTGGAATCTCTCGAGAAATCAGTTCTTTACGATGCTGTTGTTTTTTTTTTCAATTTGATAAACTTATGAATATCAAGTACGCCTTGCGTGGCCGAAATGAAATGGCAAATAATGGGTTGATGGCTCATGTAACCCAGTAGGTGGTAAATAATTTTAGATTCAGTTCCCCCCCTCCCGGCACCAAAGAGAACCATTTACTTCAGGAAAAAGACCAGTTTTATTTTCAGCTATTTCCACTATGGTACACTTCTCTGTGAGATTTGTGCTCTGAATGTTTTCTTCCTTCGGGGAACACATAGTATCTCTGGCCATAATGTAAATGTAATGTAAAAATAAGTCTGTCTTGCTCGCATGCTCATAGCTTCATTCATTCCTGCAGGTCAACAGGCCTTGATACTCTGTCCGCAGTGACAATGTTGGATTTTTCACCATGTGCCGTACCCTGGTGTTTTAGTGCGTCTCTGTGTGCTTTGTGTTTAGTTACTTTACTTTCCTGAGATATGGAAATTTCCAGGGATCGTGCTTACATCAACTCTGCGGGCGGTGCTGATGTTTAGCGGCACGTATTTATAAATCTGTCTAGATTTGCCATATTTACATTTACATTTATTGGATTTCTATGCCGCCCTATTCCGGGAACTCAGGGCGGCTCACAGCATAAATAGAAATCAGCATTAAAATACATATAAAAAAGAACCCCTGAATTAAAAAAAAACAATCATCCAACAAACATACACACAAACATACACTGGCTAGTGGCAAGATGTCAACTGCCCCAGGCCTGTTGGCAAAGATGTGTCTTGAGCAGTTTACAAAAGGCGGAGAGGGTGGGGGCAATACGGATCTCCGGGGGGAGTTGATTCCAGAGGGCCGGGGCCGCAACAGAGAAGGCCCTTCCCCTAGGCCCCACCAGGCGACACTGTCTGGCTGACGGGACCTGGAGAAGGCCGACTCTGTGGGCCCTAACCGGCTGCTGGGATTCATGAGGCAGCAGATGGTCCCGTAAGTATAAATACATGGCAAATCTAGACAGCATACTAAAAAGCAGAGACATCACACTGCCAACAAAAGTGCGTATAGTCAATGGTTTTCCCAGTTGCAATGTATGGCTGTGAAAGTTGGACCATAAGAAAGGCTGAGCGCCAAAGAATGGAGGCCTTTGAACTCTGGTGCTGGAGAAGACTCCTGCGAGTCCCCTGGACTGCAAGGCGATCCAACCGGTCAGTCCTAGAGGAGATCAACCCCGACTGCTCTTTAGAAGGCCAGATCCTGAAGTTGAAACTCAAGTCCTTTGGCCACCTAATGAGAAGGAAGGACTCCTTGGAGAAGAGCCTGATGCTGGGAAAGATGGAGGGCAAGAGAAGAAGGGGACGACAGAGAATGAGGTGGCTGGATGGAGTCCCTGAAGCAGGAGGCGTGAGCTTACATGAACTCCAGAAGATGGTAGAGGACAGGAAGGCCTGGAGGAATGTTGTCCATGGGGTCGCGATGGGTCGGACATGACTTTGCAACTAAGAACCACAACAATTTATAAATCTACAAACAAAAGCAAAACCCAAACGGAAGGAAGCATCATGGGGGGGGGGGAGGAAAAGATACACTTGAGTGGAAGTCAGCTTCTGTAATGGTAATGGACCTGGGAGACAGGGCAATGAGGAGCATCCAAGAAAATGGTCAGCCAAAAGGTAGCTTATCCCACAGTAGGAATCTGAGTAGGCCAAGGGCTTCAAAAGAGACCCTCCCTAGTTTTGGGGCTATAAAGGGGACAAGAAGTACTTTCAAGCCTGCAAGACTGATGCCAGCCTTACCAGGTAGACCAGACTTAGAAGTTACAACCAGACAGGCTTTTTTTCTGTTTTGTCGCAAGATTTCATTAACAGAAGGTGGAAGTACTTCTCTTACCCCCCCCCATCTGCTTTACAGCCGAAGAAATTAGGGAGGGTCTCTTTCAAGATCCTTGGCCCACCCACGCTGGGTTATGCAACCATTGCCCTGGCTGCATCTCGTTCTTTGTCCCAAGGCCATTCCCATACACCATTACGTCTGTGCTGCTTTCTGGGCTGTTATGGAAATAGCTCGCCACTGTCTCCTTCTGGATCTTTCTTGTAACATCTCAGCTTTGCCTGCCTTCCTTGGAAATTCTTCGCATCCTTCCCTTCAAACACTAAGATGAGCCATGAGTAGGTTCTGAAATCAGCCACGGTATATATTCCTGTTTGAATTTTTTAAAAAAAAAAAAAAATCCCGACTAATTAGTTGAGTTTTGCATTTTTATACATTCTGTCATAATATCTGGTCATATTCCCTGAAAATAAAACCTGATATTTTTTTTTCCTCCAAAAGAGGCACCTGGTCTTATTTTCTGGTGTGTGTATGTGTATGTGTGTGTGTGTGTGTGTCTTTTCCACTCACCTTGGGCAGTGCCACTGACAGCCCTGCCCAGCCGCCCCCCACTTCTTCTGCGGCCGAAGGAGCGGCTTCATTCTGCAGCTGAGAATGGAGCTTAGGACTGCATTTTGCAATCGGAGGCCTTTCCAGAAGGCCATTGCAGCCGAGAACTGAGCTATGGATTCAATCCATAGCTCCATTCTCAGCTGCAGAGGCCTTGCAGAACCAAGCTAGGGATTCAATCCATAGCTCCATTCTCAGCTGCAGAGGCCTTGCAGAACCAAGCTAGGGATTCAATCCATAGCTCCATTCTCAGCTGCAGAGGCCTTGCAGAACCAAGCTAGGGATTCAATCCATAGCTCCATTCTCAGCTGCAGAGGCCTGGCAGAACCAAGCTATGGATTCAATCCATAGCTCCATTCTCAGCTGCAGAGGCCTGGCAGAACCAAGCTATGGATTCAATCCATAGCTCCATTCTCAGCTGCAGAGGCCTGGCAGAACCAAGCTACGGATTCAATCCATAGCTCCATTCTCAGCTGCAGAGGCCTGGCAGAACCAAGCTACAGATTCAATCCATAGCTCCATTCTCAGCTGCAGAGGCCTTGCAGAACCAAGCTACGGATTCAATCCATTGCTCCATTCTCGGCTGCAGAGGCCTTGCAGAACCAAGCTAGGGATTCAATCCATAGCTCCATTCTCAGCTGCAGAGGCCTTGCAGAACCAAGCTAGGGATTCAATCCATTGCTCCATTCTCAGCTGCTGAGGCCTTGCAGAACCAAGCTAGGGATTCAATCCATAGCTCCATTCTCAGCTGCTGAGGCCTTGCAGAACCAAGCTAGGGATTCAATCCATAGCTCCATTCTCAGCTGCTGAGGCCTTGCAGAACCAAGCTACGGATTCAATCCATTGCTCCATTCTCGGCTGCAGAGGCCTTGCAGAACCAAGCTACGGATTCAATCCATAGCTCCATTCTCAGCTGCGGAGGCCTTGCAGAACCAAGCTACGGATTCAATCCATTGCTCCATTCTCGGCTGCAGAGGCCTTGCAGAACCAAGCTATGGATTCAATCCATTGCTCCATTCTCGGCTACAGAGGCCTTGCAGAACCAAGCTAGGGATTCAATCCATAGCTCCATTCTCAGCTGCGGAGGCCTTGCAGAACCAAGCTACGGATTCAATCCATTGCTCCATTCTCGGCTGCAGAGGCCTTGCAGAACCAAGCTACGGATTCAATCCATAGCTCCATTCTCAGCTGCGGAGGCCTTGCAGAACCAAGCTACGGATTCAATCCATTGCTCCATTCTCGGCTGCAGAGGCCTTGCAGAACCAAGCTACGGATTCAATCCATTGCTCCATTCTCGGCTGCAGAGGCCTTGCAGAACCAAGCTATGGATTCAATCCATAGCTCCATTCTCAGCTGCGGAGGCCTTGCAGAACCAAGCTACGGATTCAATCCATTGCTCCATTCTCGGCTGCAGAGGCCTTGCAGAACCAAGCTACGGATTCAATCCATAGCTCCATTCTCGGCTGCAGAGGCCTTGCAGAACCAAGCTACGGATTCAATCCATAGCTCCATTCTCAGCTGCAGAGGCCTTGCAGAACCGAGCTACGGATTCAATCCATTGCTCCATTCTTGGCTGCAGAGGCCTTGCAGAACCAAGCTACGGATTCAACCCATAGCTCGGCTCTCAGCTGCAGACTGCAGACCCGAGCTCCATTCTCAGCTGAGGAATTTAGTCACTCCTAGCGTCAATCCATGGGAGGCCAGGCGGCAGTGGTAAGCTCCACGCCCACCCTGGCTTGATTTTTAGGCCTGTGCCTGCCCCAAAACTAGAGCTTATTTTGAGGGTAGGGCTTATATTAGGCCCACCCCCCAAAAAAATCAAGCTAGGGCTTATTTTCGGAGTAGGTCTTACTTTTGGGGAAACACGGTAGTATTACTTTTAACAAGTTGGATTAAGGTAGTATATTTGCAATAGTGGCGAGTCTCTGTGGCTCGAATGTAGGATGAGGGCGAAGGTTGGTTTCCGGACATTTCGTTACCAGGCTAAGTAACATCTTCAGCGAAGTTTAAGGGATGTCTGCATCAGTGCTTTTCTGTTTATAAAGGCTCCAGGTGTGGGTATGTGGCAGTATAAGAAGCATCATAAGACCCTCACTTGACACACCCACACCAGCCTTGAAGCCCTTATAAACAGAACAGCGTATGTCATTATGAGATGATCCACCATTTGTCAATCAATCCCTCCCCCCCCCCAAAAAAAAGACTTTGAAATTTTCTTTTTTTCAAATTTATTTATTTATTATTTATTTGTTTCGATTTCTAGGCCGCCCTATTCCGAAAACTCAGGGCGGCTTACAACATAATCAGTAGCATATAGAAATCAAATACATTATAAAACCCCTAAATTAAAACCAATCATCCGAAACAAATTCACAACAAACATACACTGGCTGGGGCAAGGTGTCAACTGCCCCAGGCCTGCCGGCAAAGATGTGTCTTTAACAGTTTGCAAAAGGCGGAGAGGGTGGGGGCGATACGGATCTCCGGGGGAAGTTGGTTCCAGAGGGCCGGGGCCGCAACAGAGAAGGCTCTTCCCCTAGGCCCCGCCAGGCGACACTGTCTGGCTGACGGGACCTGGAGAAGGCTGACTCTGTGGGCCCTAACCGGTCGCTGGGTTTCATGGGGCAGCAGACGGTCCCGTAAGTAACCTGGTCCGATGCCATGTAGGGCTTTATAGGTCATAACCAACACTTTGAATTGCGTTCGGAGACCAATTGGCAGCCAATGCAGCTCGCGGAGTGATGTTGAAATGTGGGCATTTCTAGGTAGGCCCAATACTGCTCACGCGGCTGCATTCTGCATTACCTGAAGTCTCCGAACGTTTTTCAAAGGTAGCCCCATGTAGAGAGCATTGCAGTAGTCGAGCCTCAAGGTGATAAGGGCATGAGTGACTGTGAGAAGAGACTCCCGGTCCAAATAGGGCCGCAGCTGGTGCACCAGGCGAACCTGGGCATAAATAAATAAATGCAGGGTCAACAAATACGAAGACCGTCTGAAATATATTTAAAGCTTTTTACCCCCGCTAAAATCACAGCACGTGCTTGACAGAAGCATCCAAAGGAAGAACATTTGACTGTAGTAATTTGAAAAGGCAAGGGGGAAAAAAAGGAAGGATTATACTGTGGAACTGAACAATGCTTTCAGGTCTGCTAAACTGGCACTTGATCCACCCTATGAATATTCATATAACTGTACTAAATAAACCACTGGGAACAGCAGAAAGCTGGAAAAAGTTAGCTTCTCAGCTGACACAACACGGTGTACGTTTCTCTGGGAAAAATACATAATAATGGAGGGGCAATTAATTTTGGGATGTCTATACTTGCCTTATAAGGAGTTTTAAACAGTTCTAAAGGTGAGAAATTGGAAAAATTTTCTGAACAGAATAAATCTGGCAAAATTTCCTCCTGCTTACTCAAGGAAATTAACTGTACATTTCATGCTCCAGGAAACATTTAATACAATTAGTTTTATGAGACTCAGAGAGGGCCCCGCGCAGATAGTTTTCCTAGAGAATGGCACAATATAAACAACATAAAGAGAGCTTAGGTCCTTTAGTGTTAGAAATACAAAATAAATCCTTTGAAAATTAGTTCAGATTTTGCAGTCCTTGGTGCTCTCTCAGCTTGGTTTTTTTTCCTTGCAGACGTTTCATTACCCAGCTAGGTAACGTCAGTGCTAGAAGAGAGTGGGTAGAAGTTTATAATATGAAGGTCCATATAAGGATTACTCTGAAACTGAGTAAGAGTCCTTATGCAGAATGCCAGAGGTGAAACCCAAGTCCAATTTTATTGCATGTGTATTCTCTGCAACCCAGAGATTACCTTGCAAGACAACATATGGTTGGTTGCATCCCACCAACGTAGACGGGCTTTCACCCATATAATAATAATAATAATAATAATAATAATAATAATAATAATAATAATAATAATAATAATAATAATAATAATAATAATAATAATAATAATAAAGTTGGAAGGGACCTTGGAGGTCATCTAGTCCAACCCCCTGCTCAGGCAGGTAACCCTATACCATTTCGGACAAATGGCTGTCCAGTTTCTTCTTAAAAACTTCCAGTGTTGGAGCATTCACCGCTTCTGGAGGCAGGTTGTTCCACTGGTTAATTGTTCTCCCTGTCAGGAAGTTTCTCCTAGGTTCTAGGTTGCTTCTCTCCTTGGTTAGTTTCCATCCATTGATTCTTGTCCTGCCTTCAGGTGCTTTGGAGAAGAGCTTGACTCCCTCTTCTTTGGGGCAGCCCCTGAGATACTGGAAGACTGCTATCATGTCCCCCCTCGTCCTTCTCTTCATTAAACTAGACATACCCAATTCCAGCAACCGTTCCTTATAAGCTTTAGCCTTCAGTTGAGTAGCTTGAGCAGGTAATAATAATAATAATAATAATAATAATAATAATAATAATAATAATAATAATAATAATAATAATAATAATAATAATAAAGTTGGAAGGGACCTTGGAGGTCATCTATACCATTTCAGACAAATGGCTGTCCAGTCTCTTCTTAAAAACTTCCAGTGTTGGAGCATTCACATCTTCTGGAGGCAGGTTAATTGTTCTAACTGTCAGGTAGTTTCTCCTTAGTTCCAAGTTGCTTCTCTCTTTGGTTAATTTCCATCCGTTACTTCTTGTCCTGCCTTCAGGTGCTTTGGAGAATAGCTTGACTCCTTCTTCTTTGGGGCAGCCCCTGAAAAATTGGAAGACTGCTATCATGTCCCCCCTCATACTTCTCTTCATTAAACTAGACAATTCCAGCAACCGTTCCTTGTATGTTTTAGCCTCCAGTCCCCTGATCATCTTTGTTGCTCTTCTCTATACTCTTTCTAGAATCTCAACATCTTTTTTACATCATGGTGACCAAAACTGGATGCCGTATTCCAAGTGTGGCCTTACCAAGGCCTTGTAAAGTGGTATTAACACTTCACGTGATCTTGATTCTATCCCTCTGTTGATGCAGCCCAGCATTGTGTTGGCTTTTTTGGCAGCTGCAGCACACGGCTGGCTCACATTTAAGTGATTGTCCACTAGGACTCTGAAGTCCCTCTCACAGTTACTACAATTGAGCAAGGTATCCCCTATACTATACCTGTACTATACCTGTTAAAATAGCTCATAAAAACTTTTGAGCATTGGAGTGGAGGGACGCGAAGCGTCCTCCTTTAAAATATATTCCATGTTTAAGAACAGTCTTAGACACCTGTGGTGAAATGATTAAAGATGGGACTATATTTTGTCTTTTGTCTCTTCAATACTCAAATTTGCCTGGCTCTTGAAAAAGAAATTATTGCATCGCTTGAGCGTGTGAAGCACGATATCGTGTTGAATGAAAATATCATTGGATATACGTGAATTTGGTTTTCTGATCAGCTAACAAGCTGAAGTTAAAATATCTGTACGGCTGGCATTTTATGAATATAATTTCTGCTCAAAACTCCTCAGGCACCAACAGAAATAATGATGTTAAATCTCAGCGTTGTAATTACTAGTACTATAACATGCTGAAGAGTTTGAGGCTCTGAAAGATTTAATTACTGGGTTTGTTGGGTCTTTTGATAAAAAAAAGAAGAAGAAAAGGAATATATACAACTATTCCAATTTATTTTCATGGCATTTTGCTCTAAATCCAGTCAACGTATGGTTAGCATAAGGGGAAAGTGTCATTTGATAAAAGAATATGCTTGTTCCAAGCAGGTTTCTGAACAGGTAATTTGGAGAATTGATGTTGTATTATAAAGAAACATTTACCAAGGTTATGAAGCAATAAACTGTAAGGGTTGGACTTGAAATTCTAGGGGAGACTTTCACTGTTTCTGGTACAGAAAGCGGCTATCATAAAAGTTGAATTAGCGTGAATTCAGTTGAAATGTGGAATGGTTTGTTCGCACAGTAATTTTACTTATTTAATTGTGAGCTCCCGGCTTAACGTCTGAGGTCTACCAACTGCATTTAGGGTCAAAGCTAATTAACTTCAGTTTTGTAGATTGGACAAAAATAGAGATGGACTATATTTCATTTTATACTTTGGTTTTCACAGCTGGCACTTTTTATAATTGGCCAGAAATTCCTCACTGAGGAAGGAAGGAAGGAAGGAAGGAAGGAAGGAAGGAAGGAAGGAAGGAAGGAAGGAAGGAAGGAAGGAAGGAAGGAAGGAAGGAAGGAAGGAAGGAAGGAAATGGGGGGAAAGTCGCGATACGTCACGACGCATCACGTGATGTTGCGAGTTTGACACCCCTGACATAGAGTGTTGGAAGCTTGCATAATGGCCACATTACTATAAAATATACAGAAAGAGTTTTCAAAAGTTTTTAAACTATTTTATTATTTTAATATACGTGGTCTTCAGAAGTAGTAGCATTGAGCTTGGGTCAATGAGGATTTGAACATGGGGCCTTTTTCAATGATCATCCGAGGATGAATCTGAAGCCTTATACAAATACTGTAGTGCTGCAGTGTCACCTCCAAACACTAACATTTTCCTGTTTCATCTCCGTGCGCTTTCAAAATAGAAACTTACCAGTTTAATATGAGAAGCATCTTGAATCTTGTAGGAGATCCTCAAAGATCACCTTGAAATCTTCACCTCACTGTAAGTCTCCATAACACACAAACATTCCAGATGCATTTGGTATGAACTTCTGGAATGAGCACTGTGTCAAGATTTAAACCTAAGCTGTAAAGCTTAAACTGCTAGCTCATCAGTACTGAGAAAACATATTGCTTTTGTTGTTAGTTGCGAAGTCGTGTCTGACCCATCGCGACCCCATGGACAAGGTTCCTCCAGGCCTTCCTGTCCTCTACCATCTTCTGGAGTCCATTTAAGCTTACACCTACTGCTTCAGTGACTCCATCCAGCCACCTCATTCTCTGTCGTCCCCTTCTTCTCTTGCCCTCCATCTTTCCCAGCATCAGGCTCTTCTCCAGTGAGTCCTTCCTTCTCATGAGGTGGCCAAAATATTTGAGTTTCAACTTCAGGATCTGGCCTTCTAAAGAGCAGTCAGGGTTGATCTCCTCTAGGACCGACCGGTTTGATCACCTTGCAGTGCAGGGGACTCGCAGGAGTCTTCTCCAGCACCAGAGTTCAAAGGCCTCCATTCTTTGGTGCTCAGCCTTTCTTGTGGTCCAACTTTCACATATTGCTAACTTGTGCTAATACAATGGAGGGTCTGTCCAGGATAGGTGAGGCCACTGATACATAAATGAACACCTTAGATCTCTTTTAACAGCTGTCAGTGTGTCGCTCCATTCTGAATTGCAGGAAGTCTGCAAAAACAAGCTGACAGGTTGTGTAGAAATGGATGGGAAGGCTGTAATGGGGGTATCAGGAAAGAGAAGTTTCATATACAGCTCGTAGGTTGCCTTCACTTAAGCAATGATAAATGCATGAGGGATCAGCTGCAAACATAACAGGACCATAAATATGAAGCTTGTTCAGTGGCGGGGATGTCAGAAAACTACAGCGGCTGATAGTTTACATTTTATAAATTGTGCCAATTTGTTTTTAAAAAAATGTTAAGCATGTTTGGAAAAGATAGGCAGTCACAGGGATACTTTAACTCTTTCCCGGCGCTCATTATTCTTAGCCCATTTCATTCCCAGAAAAGCCATTTTTTTTAATTCAACAGAGACCACAGTGGCATTTCTAAAAGGTGGAAGTTGGAAACCAACTGGATGGTAGAGATTTAAGTCTTTCCGTGGCATTTTGTTGCTCTTGTTTTTAGATTAACACTCTCATTCCCAAGAAACAAGCTGTCTGAGTTTAAAAAAAAAACAACCAGTTGATTATCAATAGCCAGGTTTTGGGAAATGTCTACAAGGAATGAAGAATCCTTTGTCCTGGGTTCAACGATTCTGTTGGTCAACGCCTCCGTTGCTTTTGAAGCTCAAGAGAGCTATCTGAAGAGAGGGCCAACTTATTCTTCAAAGCACCTGAAGGCAGGACAAAAAAAAAAAAAACACAAGATCCCTAATCAAGGAGAGAAGCAGCCTAGAAGTAAGGAGAAATTTCCAGACAGAACAATTAATCAGTGGAAGGGCTTGTCTTCAGAAGTTGTGGATGTTCCATCACTGGGGGGGGGGGTTTGAGAAGAGATTGGATAGCCATTTGTCTGAAATAGTACAGAGTTTCCTGCCTGAGCAGGGGGTTGGGACTAGAAGACCCCCCAAGGTCCCTTCCAACACTGTTCATCTATTTCAGCGGTTCTCAACCTTTTTCAGGCCGAGACCCCACCTGCGCCGCCCATGCGTGGTGCGACGGGCCGAATCACGCACGCGCGGTGCACGCGCGACAGCCGAGGGGAAATGGGGAAAAAAATGGTGGACTGTGGTGTTTGGCGACCCCCCGTGAAACGGTCATTCGACCCCAAATGGGGTCGCAGCCCACAGGTTGAAAACCGCTGATCTATCTGGTGTCCCCAATACCTGCAATTATGTTAGGAAAAAGTATGAGTCAATTGCCCATGTAGCCTAAGCAAAAGAGTAACTCTGGGTCAATCTTCCAGTTTGCATCAGTGGATTTAAAGTGGTTTTTTTTTTGCAAATGTCTGAATGAGTCTTCCTTGACCAGAGAAACAAGGGGGAAAACTTTGGGGAAATTCAAACTCAGATTTCCTAGAGTTCAGTTCGTGCATGAACACTACATGCAGCTTTCTCGACAATAATAGAAATGCATTTTGAACTGACTTCTTCCAAGGTGTTTTATTTAGGTTGTAACTTCATCCATGCACTGTTCATTCTTGCTCTTCCAGTGTGAACGTATTTTGCATGCATTACGTATACGTCCATCACGATGCACGTGTCAGAATTGTAATATTAACAGTTTAGACCAGCGGTTCTCAACCTTGGGGTCGCGACCCCATTTGGGGTCGCACGACCATTTCGCAGGGGTCGCCGGACACCACGGGCCGCCATTTTGTTTCTTTTATTTCTTTTAATTTTTTTTGGCACGCGCGCGCCGCACATACACAGATCCGCCTGTCGCGCCAAAAAAAAATAAAAACAAATTAAAAAAAACAAAATGGCGGCCGCAATGGGCGGATCCGTGCATGTGCAGCGCACGCACGCCAAAAAAATAAAAAAAATAAAAAAAATTTTTTTGCTGTGTTTTGGCGTATTGTTGATCTCTGGTAAACTCTCAAAATTTATTAGTGTTGTATATCAATGATAGCATGACCTCTGCCATACAATCAATCAATCGCTTGAAGGCAGGACAAGAAGCAACGGATGGAAACTCATCAAGGAGAGAAGCAACCTAGAACTAAGGAGAAACTTCCTGACGGTTAGAACAATTAACCAGTGGAACAACCTGCCTCCAGAAGCAGTGAATGCTCCAACACTGAAAGTTTTTAAGAAGAGACTGGACAGCTATTTGTTTGAAATGGTATAGGGTTTCCTGCCTGAACAGGGGGTTGGAATAGATGACCTCCAAGGTCCCTTCCAACATTATTATTATTATTATTATTATTATATCAATCAATCTTTCAAAATGCTGGTTTTTCTCCTGACTTCTTTATTAGTTTTCTGCTCTCTTATTTTGGGATGATGATAATGAGGATCATCACTTTTTTTTTTAAAGGCACATCAGAAAGCAAGGGAGACACGCATACTCTACTAATTGCATTAAAAATGAACAATGCACGAACAATATTTTTAAAAGCGCCCTTTTTTCTTGAAAGAAATTGTACTTTAAAAACGGTTGGATAATTGCGATCATTTAAAAGCACGGTAAATGAAAAGTCATTTCCATCTTCTGGTTTAAACGACAAGGATTTCCTGATGCCTGATCCATGTTATCAGCCTGGTCCGGCTCTACTTAAGCTTTTTTTTTTTTGAAATTAGCTAAAACTGACTAATTGTTACCGTCTTCTAGATGGACAATTTCCACAGCAGAAGGTGCAATTGGGAAAAGCCATTCTTGTGTCCCTGTTTGAATTCCTGGATTAAAATCCAGCCTTTGGTTGGAAAACTTTCCCCACGTGGGTTTTCCGTAAAGCGACAAAAAAAAAAAGGAAAATGCAACATTCACAAAATGTGTTTGTGTGTGTGTGTGTGTGGTATCAACTTAGCAATTCTCACCAGCAATTGTCTAAGCCTTTCCCAGGAGAGTCGCCGTTTTTAAAGAACAGATGCTTCTTTCAATAATTTTTTTTTTAATCTCCTGATGAACTATTCTCTCTCTCTTATTCAACTCCAGGCCTTTTTGTTTTTCAACAATGATTATTTTTCCCTTGGGAAGTGGGAGAGATTTAAAAAGGTCAGAAACAAAACGGAAGATTCAAATTCCCTGCGGTTGGTGGAGTTAGCAGTGGGGTGGGGGAAAACACACATTTCAACCTGTCTTTGAGGTTGAAAAAATGAAGACAAAAAGTTGGCCTCCAATTAAAATGAGCAACTTGAAAGACACACAGGCCCTGTATGTGTGTATGTGTGTGTGGTTTTTTTAGCCTCAAGGTTGTTTCTTCTGCATATCATTTTGTGTAAGTTATACCAAAAATGATTAAATAAGCTCGATGTATGTTACTTAAACTTGCAACATACAATTCTAGGAATAAATACATCCAAAAGTGACACCCCAAAACTGGCTTTGACCGTGTTAGTGCCGATGCTATGCTTCTCAAATAAAGATTCCTTAAGATAAACAATGCCTCGAAGTTCTCTGAAGAGTTTCATCTGTCGGAACCACGACATCCTGTTTTCCTGCCTTGCCAAATTCACAGTGAGCAACCATTTTCCTTTCCTTTCTCTCGCCACCTCCCCCAGAGGTAACTTTTTCTTAAGAGCTCACTGGAAAGGCTACGGAAAGAACGCACAATCCTCAAACTTGCTCCTTGATCGATAAGTCAATCACTTTTAATGACCTTCCAAGCCGCACCCGGGGCATGCTGTACAGAGCTGTTAGAATTATATAATGAACTCCCCTAAGTGTAACAGTCTAGGTTTTTTTTTAATCGTACATTTAAATAATATATATTTTCTCTATTTGCCTCTTGGCGGGATCGCAAAATCCCAGCCAAGAACTTCTGTGCAATTGATTTTTAAAGGAAAAAAAAAGCTGTTTAATTGTATCATAAATATATGGCCCTGGCTATAGGTTTTTAAAATGTAAGACTATATCAAAAAAAACCTCTTGACCATTTCTAAATCCATTCTTGCCTGTTTGGAACCCCCAATACGCCACTGTCCTCGCCCAGCTGCTTTCGGTTGTGAGGGTAATTCTGGGATAACTCACTGTTTCTCTCTTATCCTCGCCTATTTCAGAACTTTTGTTCACCCGGAAAAAAAGAGAGCGTTTGAAAAAGTAAAATCTATTTTTTTTTTAAAAAAAAAAATCAGGATGATTTGAATTATGTATGCAATGCATATACATATAATCGTTTTGGGGGGTGGGTGGGTGGGGTGCTTCCCGCCACACCTACAAAAAAAAAGTTATACTGCTGCAGTGTGAGCTAAAGAAATCACTTATTCGTATGGGAAACGTGTCTATGCCAGTGTACCCCACCCATAGATGCATCGGGACACTGAGATAATTACAAAAATAAAAAGGCAGGCATGTTATCAATGTATTTTCAGAGAATCCTATAAGGAATGTAAGTCTTCTTGCCCATCACCATTTCTTGACCACGGAGGAGAAAGGAATAAAGCTCTATACGTTGCGATCCAAGTTTACTTTTTGCTTTGGAAAGACAAAAAGGCTGCTTCTCAAATATCAGTGCTGGCCTTCAGACCACCTATATATATATATATATAACCTCCAGCAATTCAACGGATATTTCATCGGAAAAAAAGGAAAAAAGCGCAATCGTTGGGCAGGTGATGGTTCTAGTCCTCAAAACCCAGTCCTTTCTCATCCTCGGGAGGGTTTATGTAGGACTCAACGACGCTGTAGACAAACGGGTAGAGTTTGACTTCTGGCCTCGAAGTGGAACAACACCGGCATTCCTCGTGGTAGTAACGAAGCAACAGCTTGTAAACGTCTCCTGGAAAACGGGAAGAAGGACAGAGAGGAAGGAACAAAAAGTTACATACAGGCAAGTCCTCGGCTTACGGCCACCAATGAGACCCCAAATTTCTGTTATTCAGTGAATTTTGCAGCCCCATTTTACATTTTACTTTCTCGCCGCAGTGGTTAAGGGGCTCACCCCAGGTTGATTCACTTCACCGCTTTGGTTCACCGAGAGCCAGCTTGGTCTAGACCACGGGTAGGCAACCTTGGCTCTTTTAGGACTCGTGGACTTCAACTCCCAGAATTCCTGAGCTTGGAAACCTCTCCCTTTCCCCTCAGCGTGGCTGGCTCAGGAATTCTGGGAGTTGAAGTCCACCAGTCATAAAAGAGCCAAGGTTGCCTACCCCTGCCCAAATGCCTGAATTTTGATCACGTGACCCGTGAGGAAAAAATATTTAAATATTTAAACCAGGGGCCTTCAAACTTGGCTCTTGGCTTCCCCTCAGCATGGCTGGCTCGGGAATTCTGGGAGTTGAAGTCCACCAGTCATAAAAGAGCCAAAGTTGCCTACCCCTGCCCAAATGCCTGAATTTTGATCATGTGACCCGTGAGGAAAAAATATTTAAATATTTAAACCAGGGGCCTTCAAACTTGGCTCTTTTATGACTGGTGGACTTCAACTCCCAGAATTCCTGAGCCAGCATGGCTTCCCCTCAGCATGGCTGGCTCGGGAATTCTGGGAGTTGAAGTCCACCAGTCATAAAAGAGCCAAGGTTGCCTACCCCTGCCCAAATGCCTGAATTTTGATCACGTGACCCGTGAGGAAAAAATATTTAAATATTTAAACCAGGGGCCTTCAAACTTGGCTCTTTTATGACTGGTGGACTTCAACTCCCAGAATTCCTGAGCCAGCATGGCTTCCCCTCAGCATGGCTGGCTCGGGAATTCTGGGAGTTGAAGTCCACCAGTCATAAAAGAGCCAAGGCTCTTTTAAGTACTAGGCCCCTGGCCTAGTACTTAAGGCTAAAAAGTAAGACACCGTGAGTCCTGCCTTAACCCTGAAACCCAGCTAGGTGACTTTGAGGCCAGTTAATTTCTCTCAGCCCAGCCCACCTCACAGAGATAGTAAGCCTTGAGTTATTTGTAAAACATATTCAAAGCAGGATATATAAGTAAAACCAACCAACCAACCAACCAATAAAAAGTTGCCCAACTCAAAGAAGATTGTGGGCTGACTGCCACAGATCCAACGCCCGGATTAAAAGTACATTAAACGCCACCTATTCGCACGGATCAAAACACAACTCTCCAGTAAAATATTACAACTGGGGAGACATTCCAAAAGAGGTTGGAGACAACTACTCAACCTTTTTTGAGAAGGCCTGCAGCGAGGGCCTGTGGTAATAATAATAATAATAATAATAATAATAATAATAATAATGAAGTTGGAAGGGACCTTGGAGGTCATCAAGTCCAACCCCCTGCTCAGGCAGGAAACCCTATACCATTTCGGACAAATGGCTGTCCAGTCTCTTCTTAAAAACCTCCAGTGTTGGAGCATTCACCGCTTCTGGAGGCAGGTGGTTCCACTGGTTAATTGTTCTAATTGTCAGGAAGTTTCTCCTTAGTTCTAGATTGCTTCTCTCCCTTGATTAGTTTCCATCCGTTGCTTCTTGTCCTGCCTTCAGGGGCTTTGGAGAATAGCTTGACTGCCTCTTCTTTGGGGCAGCCCCTGAGATACTGGAAGACAGCTATCCAGTCCCCCCTCGTCTTTCTGTTCGTTAAACTAGACATTCCCAATTCCAGCAGCCATTCCTTGTATGCTTTAGCCTCCAGTCCACAAATCATCTTTGTTGCTCTTCTCTGCACTCTTTCTAGAGTCTCAGCATCTTTTTTTGATACGTTATGACGTATAAGATCCCTGGTCTTCAGCATCTATTCTTACGGAAAGCACGTTAGCACGGCTGAGTCGAGCTTCGCCCAAATTTGACTTGTCTATACCAAAAAAATTTTTTAAAAAAAATTCACCAAGATGTTTTCCTTGACCTCTCCTAGTAAGCACTGCCCCTCCCTTCGGTATCGTCGATGGGGCTTCCAAAGGGAAAAGAGGGAGATGATACGTACCCACCACTTGGCCCCTCTTGGTCAGAAAGGTGTGCATGCTGTAAATGTCTCTCATCAACTCCGCATCTCCAAAAGTGAAATAAACCACGTCGCGTCCAGCCTCAGCCGCTGCCAAGATCTGTATTAAGGCTAAAGCAAAGGAAGAGAAGAACCAGTGATCAATGGAGGAGGAGGAGGAGGACTGAAGTGAGGATTCCAGAATGAGCGACCTGCACTGAGGTGCTTCTCATGCTCCAAGCAATGAGAGACAGCCACGATGTTCAGGAGATGTTATCTGCCTGAAGGGGTGGACAACGTGAGTTTGTCCTGGGAAGATCAAAACTGTAATTCAACAATATGGAAGGCCTGTGCTGCTTCTCTTTTAACTAGGGCAGGGGTAGGCAAGCTTGGCTCTTTGAGGACTGGTGGACTTCAACTCCCAGAATTCCTGAGCCAGCCCTGCTGAGGGGAAAGGTAGAGGTTTCCAAGCTGAGCCATGCTGGCTCAGGAATTCTGGGAGTTGAAGTCCACCAGTCATAAAGCGGCCTAGGCCAGGGGTAGGCAACCTTGGCTCTTTTATGACTGGTGGACTTCAACTCCCAGAATTCCTGAGCCAGCCCTGCTGAGGGGAAAGGGAGAGGTTTCCAAGCTGAGCCAT
>JARGCV010000234.1:170000-260000 GCA_034064705.1 Bothrops alternatus | reverse complement strand
ACAGTGAGTTTCTCTTCCTGCCCCCCTCACACCAGGAAATGCATTTGGGTCCTATGCATTGACTCAGCAAATTGTTTGAAAGGGGTCTTTGGAAATAATAATAATAAAGTTGGAAGGGACCTTGGAGGTCATCTAGTCCAATCCCCTGCTCAGGCAGGAAATCCTATACCATTTCAGACAAATGGCTGGCCAATCTCTTCTTAAAAACTTCCAGTGTTGGAGCATTCACCGCTTCTGGAGGCAGGTTGTTCCACTGGTTCATTGTTCTAACTGTCAGGAAGTTTCTCCTTAGTTCCAGGTTGCTTCTCTCCTTGATGAGTTTCCATCCGTTGCTTCTTGTCCTGCCTTCAGGCACTTTGGAGAATAGCTTGACTCCCTCTTCTTTGGGGCAGCCCCTGAGATACTGGAAGACTGCTATCATGTCCCCCCTCGTCCTTCTCTTCGTTAAACTAGACATACCCAATTCCAGCAACCGTTCCTTATATGTTTTAGCCTCCAGACCTCTAATCATCTTTGTTGCTCTTCTCTGTACTCTTTCTAGAGTCTCAGCATCTTTTTTACATCGTGGTGACCAAAACTGGATGCCGTATTCCAAGTGTGGCCTTACCAAGGCCTTGTAAAGAGGTATTAACATTTCATTTCAAAGATCTTGATTCTATCCTTCTGTTAATGCAGAGGGTTGTTCAGAAAGACATACAGAATACCCCTTTTTGAGCTGTTAAAATAGAACAACATTTTCCCAATCTCCCCAGCTGTCAGGGCCAGCTGCACAGGCTGACTCTACATAGGAAAAACACCCACTGGAAATCCACCATATTCATAAAAAGGTTCATATTGTATTAATTTTAGAGTTAGAGTTACATAAACGAAGCACTCGGATTTATTGATTTTCACATTCTGTCTGCAGCTATCAAAGCAAAAAAAAAACAAACATCTGAGAGTGCCGTTATTTGATCATAAGATTCTTTTGATTCATTGGTGTGTTAGGAAATGTATCTATCTGTGTTTTCTGCATGACTGACCTCATATCTGTTAGTGGGATGATCTCAAGCAGATGCTGGTCAATTGCAACTAATCTAATTTATTTGCAATTTCTCAGTCTCTTCTGCAAATTTCAGCAGCACGGCCCTATCCATTAAGTCACTGAGTCAAGATGCATCATTGAAAAAAAAAATGAAATCTATCAGGCAGATAGCTGCACACAGCAAAAAAAACGGCTTAAGCAGAGAGGTGGAAGCCAGCCAAAGATCTATTGAAGATGATGAAATGGCGTTTTCCATTAAGAAAGCAGGAGACTGCATCACAGATATTAATTAGAAAGCACCAGGATAACTAATGACTTTGAAAAAGCATTTCACTTTTATTTGCATCTTAGATGCAGAAGCTTCATGTTTTGGATGCAAGATCCAGAGATGGTTTGATTTACCCATAAGAATTTTTTTATCTCTTTCCACCAAGCTTTGCAGGATCATCAGGTCTTAATATGCCAACAATGCTGATGTTTAGCAAACAACTCATAAAGATCGCAAAACTGTTCTCTAGTCGTTGTTCCTTGGGTTAGTTACCTCAGCTAAAATTAACCTCACCTCCCATTGGGAAAATTTTCATACAGATTAATGATGAAAATTATAATTATAAAATACTCTCACTCACACAACAATTGTTGTTTGGATCCTGTAAAGCAGTGGTTCTCAACCTTTTTCAGGTTGAGACCCCACTTGCGCTGCCCATGCGCGCCGCGACCCCGACGGCGCGCGTGCAACGAAAAAAAACAACAAAAAAAACCCAAAATGGTGGACCGCGACGGGCCGATCCACGCATGCATGGCACGCGCGCGATGGCCCGAACCGCACATGCGCGGCGCGCGCGCAATGAAAAAACAAACAAACAAAAAAGAAAAACAAAATGGCGGACCGCGACGGGCCGATCCGCGCACGCGCGGCGCGCGTGCGACGGCTCAAACCGCGCATGCGCGGCGGAAAAAAAAACAAAAAAAAATAAAATAAAAAAAATGGCGGACCGCGACAGACCGATCCGCACATGCGCAGCTCGCGCGCGCCACGGCCTGAACCGCGCATGTGCGGCGCGCGCGACAAAAAAAACAAAAAAAAATCAAAATGGCGGACCGCGGTGTCTGGCGACCCCCGCAAAATGGTCGTTCGACCCCAAATGGGGTCGCGACCCATAGGTTGAGAACCGCTGCTGTAAAGCCTATCCATTTTACTTACGTTTAAGCAACATTTTAAACCACTCTAAGGGCAATTGGTTCATTTATCTTACCCCTTTCCCTATTAACAGTATTTCCAAATCAACGTAAGAGCAACCACTGGTTCATTTCTCACCTCCGTTTTCCATTTTCTGTTTACTTCTTCAAACTAATTTGCAAACCTCTATCACCGTTGCTCTTTAAAAATGGAATTTATTTTCCAATCAAGCCAAAAGCATCTCTATGAGAGTTATTTAGCTGTTCCTGAAAACATCTTTCTGCCAATTTCTTGCAAAAACCTTAGAGCCACGAATCCACTTAAAGTAAGTGCTAGATTGTTTTGAAAGATTTGTCATATTATTCAATAGCTCACATTGGAAAAAAAAATCCCTGTGATATACTCTATTAAAAACCAGAGGGCCTTACCAAACCAGGGGAAATGACATTCCATTTTGTAAATGGATCCTCAAAATTAAATCGCTGTATGCATTAGAGGCTAAAAGCTGCAAAATACTACAGGTGTCGTGGTTCTCTTCAAACAAGTTCGAGGCATTGCTTACCTTAAAGAATCTTTATGGGAGTAGCATAGCTTTGGCACTAACATAGTTGAAGCCAAAATCTGAATTCCCCTCCCCTGAGCACATAGTATCAAAGCACAATTCCCTCCTTTAATTTACAGTCATAAATCACATTCTCCAATTAGTTTGAAATGCAGACTTTCCCTCCATTACTCCTCCCACCATTTCTTATCATCTCTTATTTCAAAAACCCTGAGTTCACACACTATTACAGCGGTTCTCAACCTGTGGATCGCGACCCCATTTGGGGTCGAACGACCATTTCACGGGGGTCGCCAAACACCGCAGTCTGCCATTTTTTTTGGTCCGCCATTTTTTCCCCCTTTGCGATGCAGGCCGTCGCGCCGCGCATGCGCGCCCATTTTTTTGGGGTCGGCCATTTTTTTTGGGTCGGCCATTTTTTTGGTCCGCCATTTTTTCCCCTTTGCGATGCGGGCCATCGCACCGCGCATGCGCGATGTGGGCCCGCCATTTTTTTTGGGTCGGCCATATTTTTTGGTCCGCCATTTTTTTCCCCTTTGTGATGCGGGCTGTCGCGCCGCGCATGCGCGATGCAGGCCCGCCATTTTTTTTTTGGTCGGCATTTTTTTTTTTTGGGTTGGCCATTTTTTTTGGGGTCCGCCATTTTTTTCCCCTTTGCGCCACGGGCCGTCGCGCCGCGCATGCGCGATGCGCCCGTCGCGCCGCACATGTGCGATGCGCCCGTCGCGCCGCACATGTGCGATGCGGGCCGGGGTCGAGCCCTGGAAAAGGTTGAGAACCGCTGCACTATTACAATTTTGTTATGTCTAACTAACTCCCATCACATTCCTCCCCCTCCCCCAGTATCATCTAATTCTAAGAGTAAAGCATAAGAAAAAAAGAAGGCTGCATCTCCGTATGTTGTCGATGTTAGGAGCATTGACAACAGGAATGGCCCCGCTTAAACATTGCAGAATTTTGTTCTTCTAAACCGAGAAACCATCCATTTCTGTCATCATTCAGGATAAGCTATCAATTTTTGTCCAATCAATAGATAATTTCTCATCTAGGACTCATGAACTGACTGGACGGTCTTAAAGAAGCGTTCCCAAGAACCCATTTACAGAAATTCTATGAATGACCAAGAACGCCCTCAAGACTCAAACTAAAGATGGGGGGGAAAAAAATAAGGGAAATAATAGCATCAACATCCTCAAGGTGAACTTTGAATCTAGATAACTCCCCCTTTTAAATGTTTCTCTGATTTGCGGAAAGGAAAAGCTGGTTAACTATGAAAAATATGACTAAGGAAGAGTAGAACAGAGGAGAAATAACAGGTGAGGGCCTTTGTTCTTTGCAACACAACAAAGACTAATATTTGCAGCTCAGGGTTGAAATGAGAGGTTGTCAATTCTAGAGCAGAGTCAATCTTGATTCACTCTTTATTTACCAGTGCTCTTGTGAATCAGAGTTGAGTTTTGGAATCCACAGGAATTAATGTCAAGGCAGTTACTCACCCGTGATGATCAGACACTCGTTGTGGTCCAGGACCTCCGTAACGAGACGAGAGACAATCAGTTCTGGATTGATTAAGAAGCGGATCTCTTCTTGCACCAATCCTGCGCCAGTGACGCCCCCTCCGACAAAGCGATTGGCAAAGTCAACCTGACAAGATACGTTGAACATTAAATTCTGAATATTTGGCTTCAATAAAGCCAAAAACGAATAGGAATGCCATCTCTCATGGTTGACAGTTGTGTAGTAGATTTGTCTGATCACACAAATTTAAGCAACTTGACTTGATTCGGTTCATTGGACAAGGCTATCTTAACGTTCATTCTGAGTTTCTTAAGCTGTGCTTTTGAGCTATGCAAACATGCTTAAAAATGCCAAAGGCTACGATACAAATGGTGCAAAAGCTGGCCTCTGAAGCATTGCTCAAAATACCAAACGTGTACAACCAAAATACCAAACAATTAAAAACCAATATCATCTTTTAAATATTTAGTCTAACTACAGTATGCCCTAGCAAGGCATTTTGCTTTGTTTATTCAGGATCAGAAAGCCGGCAAGCTGAAACAGGACTGACAATCACAGCCCTCAGGTGGAAATGTTCTGGATTGTAGTCAAAAGTAAATTCATACAGTAAGTACAACAATGCATCTGGACGTATTTTTCATTCCTCGTCCCATGGCTACAGTTCTTGAATGCTTCATGATCAACAAGCAACACGATCAAAAACTATGTTGATGTTAATGCATATTTAAATTAAAATATATACATTACTGGAAAATTGTCTTATATTTCAAGCAAAAAAATCCCCAAAAACACATACATGGACAGTTTTCTGGGCTCAACTGGAAAATGGACCCTGCAGCTAGTACTTTTCCAACTTTAAGAGACTTAAGGCATGAAAAACAAACAGCTGAAGAAGCCCAAAGAAGCAGGAAACTGCAAAATGTTGTAACAGCATCCTGCTCCAAAGATTTGATTTGATTGATGGATAGATAGATAGATAAATAAATACAATTTACTGGCCACCCATAGGATGGGATCTGTTATTACTCAATCAACCACCCTCCATTGTGCTGTTCCCCCACTGGATACCCAAGCTGACTGCCACAGTGATGTCTTTAGGCCCTTAGAAAAAGATGGGAGGGTTGGGGCCAATCTCTCATGGGAGGGGGAGTTCCAGAGGGCAGGAGCAACAGCAGGGAAGGCCTTCCTCCTGGATCCCGCCAACCGGAATACTTGGGCTAACGGGACAAAAGAAGACTGAGAGGAGACATGATAGCTGTCTACAAATACCTGAAGGGCTGTCACAGTGCAGAGGGATCAGCCCTGTTCTCACTTGCTCAAGGAAGGACTAGAAACAATGGGATGAAACTGCAGGGGAAAAGATTCAGATTGGAGGTTAGAAAAAAATTTCTACCAGTAAGGGTGATCGACCAGTGGAACAGGTTGCCACAGGAGGTGGTGAGCTCCCCTTCGATGGAGGTCTTCAAGCGGAGACTGGACGGTCATCTGTCTGGGATGGTTTAGGGAATCCTGCCTCGAGCAGGGGGTTGGACTCGATGACCCGGGAGGTCCCCTCCAATTCTACGATTCTATGATTCTATATGCCTCCTCTGTTGGCAAATTGGCACGGGCCAATCCCAGCGGGACGAGACGGTCCCTCATGTAGACTGGATCCATGCCATGAAGGCCTTTAAAGATCTTCTCTTTTCCCTTCAGCCTTCCTGAACAGCCTAGCCATCAACAGCAAGGACACGTACTACTGATTAACTACATTTATTTTGTACACTGTAGCAATATCCAAAGACGCTAATCAAACTTAAAACCCATAAAAAAATATGTTGTTTTGAGCACAAAAGGCTGGCCCTTTTCTGAGACGCTCTTAATCAAATTTATGATCATGTGCTACTGAAGCAATTTAGTGGCCTCTAAAAACTGACACCAAGCTAGTTTCTGGCACCAAATGAACAATACGTTTACGCATATTCTCCAATTTGGAGAAACTGGTGTGTTTTCACGAGGCTGCGTATGAGACAAATGTCCTCGCTCTTCTAAGCAATTAATTTCAGTTACTTCTCTTTGACTCCGGAATAGGTGATGTGCAATCTTCTTAATCACACGACTGTTGTCTCTCGAGAAAGAAACCAACAGAACTCTCGGTGGTGCTTTTACAGATGGAGAATTTTGAACTTTATCCAAAGTTTATTTAATTGGTGTGTTTGTGGTTCACGACTTAACATTTACAGCCTGCCTTTGTCTCAGGATTCAAGATGTTTGCCATGAAAAAGCTCCTACATTATCCCCATAACAATAATCCCATGAGGCTTGCTTAGACCGATGTTCCTCAGCCTTGCCATCTCTGACATGTGTGGACTTCAGATCCCAGAATTCAGAAGTCTGTGTATTTTTAAGTTGCCAAGGTTGAGAAACGATGGCATACATCAAGATAGAGAAAGTGGCTGGTCTGTAGTGAGTGTTTAGGGTTGAACCTCGATTTATCCAGTCTTAGTTCAGCATCTTCATCACTCCACTCACTTTGCTCTGAATAGGATGATCATGCCCAACAGTTTAAGGAAAATAAAAGGATACGCTTATTTATTTGGGTTTGAGGTAGAAGACAACAACAGATGTAGCTAAGAGTACATCCCGCACCTCAAAATTCTTCTCTCTCTGGCTTGCAAATATGCAAACAACGCCTAAGGATTACGGACGAGACAAGACTCCTTATCAAACTGTTCTGGCTGACTGGTTTTCAGGTCAAAATTATTCCCCTCGTAGCAGATGAAGATTCCCGAACGTGCTGAGCTGGTCACCATACAGGGCACAGCAATGCCGCTCTCAATTTTTATTTTATTTTTTTTGTT
This sequence comes from Bothrops alternatus, assembly GCA_034064705.1. Classification (NCBI taxonomy): domain Eukaryota; kingdom Metazoa; phylum Chordata; class Lepidosauria; order Squamata; family Viperidae; genus Bothrops; species Bothrops alternatus. Next base: position 252,876 of record JARGCV010000234.1, on the reverse strand, counting down.
TGAAAAGGGGAAAAATTGGAAAACGGGCAGCCTGTCAGTCCCCTACTCTGGACCCCCTTTCTCTAACGCTTGTCAGTCTTCACCTGACCTCAAAAAACAAAAAAAAAACATAAACAAGCTCCATCCAGGTCTTCTGACTGTCAATCAAAAGGCTTTTTCAAGACGGGAAGCTGAGCCAATAGAGAATGCTAATGTTGCGGTGGGATGTGTGATAGCTTTGACGCAACCCGGCACAGAACTGATGGGTGCAGGTGTGGATTCTATGCTTACCTGGAGCATCCCTTGCCCGTTGCTCTCAATCGTCCCTTCATAGGTGACATGCAACCTGGGCATTTTTTTCTGAGATCTGTAAAAAAGAAGCATACCAAAGCAACACGGTTGTGGGGTTTTTTTTTTGTTTTTTTTTGAGGGGGGGGAAAGTCCTCATTTTAATATGCTCTGCGTCCATTAATAAAACCGTTGCCACCTCTTTTGATGAAAGTTCAAAAACAGCAGGAAACTATACAGGTTGTCAACGCCGCTAGCATCGGATGTTTCTGCACTGAACAACAGATGGAAACGTGGCCATTTTCTTCCTTTCGCTTTCAGAGTTAAATGATGGGAGGAGGGGGGTGTGTGAACGTGAGTCCAGCTAGAGACATTAACAACACTGAGCCTAGTGTGAGAATCAAGGTTGTTGAAATCAAGAGATGATAAAAGAATTGGCGGGCTGGAGAGCTGGAGAGGAAGCCCAGCTTCAAGCTAATTGGAGAATGTGATTTATGACCGTGAATTGGAGGAGGGAATTGTGTTTTGATACTATGTGCCCAAGGATTGGGGAGGGGGGAGAATTCAGTTTTGGCCTTCGAATATGTAAGTGCCGATATTACGCTACTCGAATAAAAGGTTCTTTAAGGTAAACAACGCCTCGAGGTTCTTTTGAAGAGTTTCATCTGCCGGAACCATGACAGTAGGCTGTACTTCTTGCAGATTTAATCCCCCCCTCCCAAAATAATTACACCGTGAACTTTGTTTCTAGTTCATCAGCTTGAAATGGACGTAAAGGACTCTCAGGACATAATGTGGCCCTCTTGCACCAGCCACCTCACAGATTTGTGAATCACAGCATGGGTCTTCTATTATCTTTCATTAAACACTGCTGAAATAAAACAATCTGTCATTTACAGATTGCAAGGAGACAGATTTATTACCAGCTGTACCCTGATCCCCCTCCCCTGATTGATCAAAATAGCAGCATATAAGAAGCAAGACTTTGCATTGTTGAAGGTTTAAGATCTTGATGGCAGTATCTATTTCTGTCAAAACAGGGTACTGGAGGACTTTTATGCAAAATTAAGAGTTGCTTTTCTTCTTTAAAAATAAAAAAATAATCCCCATCCTAACATACTAACACTGGAGGTTTTTAAGAAGAGACTGGACAGCCATTTGTCTGAAATGGTATAGGGTTTCCTGCCTGAGCAGGGGGTTGGACTGGATGACCTCCAAGGTCCCTTCCAACATCATCATCATCATTATTATTATTATTATTATTATATTATTATTATTATTATTAAAAATGGTTTTGTGGTAAAACACACCTCCTGGTTTAGCACTCATTTTATATGAACATCAGACCCGTTCAGATTCTGTCTCAGTGTAGTACTCATGTCATATTTTATCATTTTTCAGAGAGGTTTATTGACCCAAAGGCAGCTTAATTAAGTGGCATCAGTTTTCCTGCTATTTCTTGCCAATAAAACATTTCATCTGGCACCACCTAGAACATGCGTAGGCCACCTTGGCTCTTTTATGACTGGTGGACTTCAACTCCCAGAATCCCTGAGCCAGCCACGCTGAGGGGAAAGGGGGAGGTTTCCAAACTGAGCCATGCTGGCTCAGGAATTCTGGGGGTTGAAGTCCACGAGTCATAAAAGAGCCCAGGTTGCCTACCCCTGGCCTAGTCTATTAAACCTGACAGGAGTAGATTATCAGAAACTGGTAGGCCTAGTCCACAGGTAGGCAGCCTTTGCTCCTTTATGACTCGTGGACTTCAACTCCCAGAATTCCTGAGCCAGCCATGCTGAGGGGAAAGGGGGAGGTTTCCAAGCTGAGCCATGCTGGCTCAGGAATTCTGGGAGTTGAAGTCCACCAGTCATAAAAGAGCCAAGGTTGCCAACCCCTGCCAAAATCTGGGTGCCAGTGGAATAAATAAACAGGATTTGGGTGGATTTTTTTCTGAAAAATGCCACCTCAGAATAGATTTTAGTTTGCTAATTATTGGCCATTTAGAGGTAATTTGGCAAACTATGAATGTGGATTTCATTGGGCCCAATTGAGAAAGGCATTCATATGAGCATGCCTAGATGCGAAGCTCTCAGTGGCTTCACAGGGCTGATATATGAACTTTCTTTCCTTCAATCATTTTGTCTATATTAGGAATTGGCTAGGGGATTCTGTAGTGACAGATTTTATCTTCCTGGGCTCCAAGATCACCGCAGATGGGGACTGCAGCCAAGAAATTAAAAGATGCTTGCTCCTGGGGAGGAAAGCTATGGCAAATCTAGATAGCATACTAAAAAGCAGAGACATCCCCCTGCCAACAAATGTATGTATAGTCAAGGCCATGGTTTTCCCAGTATGTATGGCTGTGAAAGTTGGACCATAAGAAAGGCCGAGCGCCAAAGAATGGAGGCCTTTGAACTATGGTGCTGGAGAAGACCAACCCCGACTGCTCTTGAGAAGGCCAGATCCTGAAGTTGAAACTCAAGTCCTTTGGCCACCGAATGAGAAGGAAGGACTCACTGGAGAAGAGCCTAACGCTGGGAAAGATGGAGGGCAAGAGAAGAAGGGGACGACAGAGAATGAGGTGGCTGGATGGAATCCCTGAAGCAGGAGGCGTGAGCTTCAATGGACTCCAGAAGATGGTAGAGGACAGGAAGGCCTGGAGGAAAGTTGTCCATGGGGTTGCGAGGAGTCGGACACGACTTCACAACTAACAACACCAACAAGGGAATTCTGGGAGTTGAAGTCCAGAGGACATAGTTGGACACCCCTGATCTATATGCTTCTAGAGAGGTGGAATCAGCAGCCCCTGTCCTAACATACCGTTACATTTATCACTTGTTATGCCCCCCCCTTTTTTAAGTTATTCGGGAAAATCTGCTTCCTTTTACAGTATGTGTTTTTGTTCCCGGCTGGTAACAACCCAGGTTTGAAAATGTTGCTACTCTGCTTACCAATTAGACAACAAGATGTTAGTTTTAACTTGCGACCGTGGCCACGGCTATGGGTTGGAATGCATTCTCTCTGTTTCAATTTGCCTTTTGAACCGAACAACAATCTTATTCTTGGCTGAGTTTTCATTGTAAATGCATTGAAATGAATATAAATAAATAAAAAAACAGGGGGGGGGAAATAGATTTGGTTTGACTTACCTTTCCCACTCTGGAAATTCCTGCAGACACTGTCTGGTAAACGTCACAAGTCCAGTGGGTTCTTATAAGCAAAACAGACCAAAACAGATAAAAATATTAGTAAGTTAAAAAAAAATAAATCTTACGGGACACAAGTCAGAAAAGCTTATGCTTCTAAGCCGGAAATATAAGACGTTTTTGGGGGGAAAGAGAAGGAAGTTTGACAGCGAGAAAGAGTTCATTTCCTTCGGCAAACGGACTCCTTTTGTGCAGCCACTATTTATTTATTGAATTTATATGCCGCCCATCACACTATCAAGTGACTCTGGGTGGCTTACGATGTCATCAACAGGAGCATCAGACCATTAGAAGGTTAAAAAAGACATGACAACACTAAGCACTAAAAGTTTAAACATTTAAAACAAAGTACACAACGAAGTAGACAAACTTGGATGCTTACTAATAATTAAGGCTGCCATTCCACCTACGCAACTCAGAGAAATGAGAGCTGGATAGGGAAAGTTTTCTGGATAAGCAAGTCCAGGAGAAAACAAACTTTTATTTTACTTTAGTTTACGTTGTTCTTATGGAAATGCCTCATCTCTTGTGTTTTGCAATGATTCAGCTGGCGGGTTTGCTAAATGAATACACGAAGGGAGCAGAACGCAAAATCCCTGGAAAATTCTCTATGGAAAATATTTAAAGAGTCTTAATAATCTATTAGAAGCTGCCAGGGATTCAAGAGGTTTGTCGGAAGCCTTGTTCCGTTTACCCCCCCCCGCCCCAGCAATATTTGCATTAATCTTCTGTTTCACCACAAAACGACTATTCTGTGATGAGCTAAGGCCACCCAAATAAAGTTATCGCCTTCTAAAAGCAGAACAGAACAAAATAACAAAAGAGTTGGAAGGGACCTTGGAGGTCATCCAGTCCAACCCCCTGCTCAGGCAGGAAACCCTACACCATTTCAGACAAGTGGCTGTCCAGTCTCTTCTTAAAAACTTCCAGCATTGGAGCATTCACCGCTTCTGGAGGCAGGTGGTTCCACTGGTTAATTGTTCTCACTGTCAGGAAGTTTCTCCTTAGTTCCAGGTTGCTTCTCTCCTTGATTAGTTTCCATCCATTGTTTCTTGTCCTGCCTTCGGGCGCTTTGGAGAATAGCTTGACTGCCTCTTCTTTGGGGCAGCCCCTGAGATATTGGAAGGCTGCTATCCTGTCCCCCCTCGTCCTTCTCTTCCTTAAACTAGACCTACCCAATTCCAGCAACCGTTCCTTATATGTTTTAGCCTCCAGACCTCTAATCTAAGTTGAAGGCTTAAATTAAAGATCTCTAAGTTAAAAGCTTATTCCCTGGGGGGGGGGAGGGCAGAGAAAAGACTAGGAGATTGACAAGTTTACTTTTTTCCGTGACTCTTCGGAAGTAGCAGAAAAGGGTTTTCAGTTTCTCAGGTTTTCTCGGCGACCGCCCCTCAAACAATCTGCAGGAAACAAAAAGAGAAAGACAACACTGAGCCTAGTGTGAGAATCAAGGTTGTTGAAATCAAGAGATGATAAAAGAATTGGCAGGCTGGAGAGCTGGAGAGGAAGCCCAGCTTCAAGCTAATTGGAGAATGTGATTTATGACCGTGAATTGGAGGAGGGAATTGTGCTTTGATACTATGTACCCAAGGATTGGGGGAGGGGAATTCAGTTTTGGGCTTTGAATATGTAAGTGCCGATATTACGCTACTCGAATAAAAGGTTCTTTAAGGTAAACAACGATTGGAAAGGAATGAAGCCAAGCAAAACGAAGCAGTGGCACGCCTCAAAACCCATTGAAAGATAACCCCTGCCGTTGAGTTTTCTAGCTTCCGATTTCCTCCTCCCGATCGTGGGCCCAACGGTCTACTACAGCAGCTCGGCTTGACCTATGGCTTGTGGACTTCAACTCCCAGAATCCCCCAGCCAGCCATGAACGCTGTGAATTGGAAGCCCACGGGTCTTAAAAGTTGACCTGATCTACGATCTCTTCAGCTTGCTGCTTTCCGAGCGTTAGGGATGCCCAAATCCCTAATAATTTTCTGCGGTGACTGAAGTTTACAGGACTTTGGGATCCAGAACATCTGCAGGGAATCAGGTTGTGAATTTTAAGTTTAGTTTAAGTTTCCTAACCAGGTTGTGAATTTTAAGTTTAGTCTAAGTCCACGTCAAAATGATGGATAGTTCCTGGGTACTTTTACCCAGCTTATCTGAATCCAAATGATTCTGCCTAAAATTTCAGAGCTACTCTCAGAACTCAAGACAATATATTCCACTTATCTAAACAGATTATCTATTGGAGAGAAACTTTTTATTAGCCTGATCCAATTGTGGAATTGGGTAATATGTGTTCCTTCCTCGCTCCATTTTAAACAGTAAATATATATTTTTTTATTTTTTATGCTTTGTTAGAAGGTAGTGACAGATTTTATCTTCCTGGGCTCCAAGATCACCGCAGATGAGGAGTGCAGCCAAGAAATTAAAAGACGCTTGCTCCTGGGGAGGAAAGCTATGGCAAATCTAGACAGCATACTAAAAAGCAAGAGACATCACCCTGCCAACAAAAGTACGTATAGTCAAGGCCGTGGTTTCCCCAGTTGCAATGTACGGCTGTGAAAGTTGGACCATATGAAAGGCTGAGCGCCAAAGAATGGAGGCCTTTGAACTCTGGTGCTGGAGAAGACTCCTGCGAGTCCCCTGGACTGCAAGGCGATCCAACCGGTCAGTCCTAGAGGAGATCAACCCCAACTGCTCTTTAGAAGGCCAGATCCTGAAGTGGAAACTCAAGTACTTTGGCCACCTAAGGAGAAGGAAGGACTCACTGGAGAAGAGCCTGATGCTGGGAAAGATGGAGGGCAAGAGAAGAAGGGGACAATGTCAGAGAATGAGGGGGCTGGATGGAGTCCCTGAAGCAGTAGGCCTGAGCTTCAATGGACTCCAGAAGATGGTAGAGGACAGAAAGGCCTGGAGGAACATTGTCCATGGGATTGCGATGGGTCGGACACGACTTCGCAACTAACAACAACAACAATCTTTATTTTTATGTTACTATCCATTTTTCATGTGTGCAGGTGATGCTCTTGCATTCTTTTGCTTTTCTGAGCTTTTTGCTACGTAACACCTAGCAAACAAAGGGCGTGATTTCTCTATTTAACAGGTTAAAAACAAGACAAAAGTAAGTCTGCCACCTGTGTCCACCATTTCTACATTTGTTTTCTTGGCTATATTTGCACTGATTTTGGCAATAAGCATTTCAAAACCTCCCCCTTGAATGTATCAACAGTAAACTATGTTCCTTCAATGCATTATTATTATTATTATTATAATATTATTATTATTATTATTATTATTATTATATTTTCCTGGTTAAGGGGAAAAAAGATTTTGTTCTTTAGCCACTTCTCTGTGCATTAAAACATGTTTCCTTGTCATATTTCGAAGCTTGGGGGGGGGAAATACCCTCGTAAAATGAAAATCCTTGTACACCAGTAAACATAACTATTTTTAGTCATTAACAGAGAGCACATACTTTTATATCCAGCATGTTTTAAACTGCCTTCCAGCCATCTGCCTTTATGTGACTCGATTTGATTTCATACAAAACAAAATTCGCCGACTTATAATGCAATTTGCCTCGAAGGAGAAAGTGTGATGGCTTGAGAACAGGAAGAACGATGCCTCTTCAGTAATAGAGGCCAGAGATGACAAAAGAGATTGGGGACACACTCTCGTTTCTCAAACCCACTCTTGAAATGTTGACTAGGAAGGGACAGTAGGATGAGAGCATCTTAATAATAACAACAACAACAGCCCGGACTTAACAATTGTCGGCAAGAAAGACAAAAAGGTCCGGAGAGTGGACGTGGCAGTGCCTGGAGACAGCAGAATAGACGAGAAAGAACTGGAAAAGATCACAAAATACAAAGACCTACAAATAGAAATAGAAAGACTGTGGCAAAGGCAAGCAACGATAGTACCAATAGTCATAGGCGCCTTGGGTGCAATCCCAAAACAACTGGAGCACCACTTGAACACCATCATCGGCATTGACAAATTCACCATTAGTCAATTGCAAAAGGCAGCCTTACTGGGAACTGCTTCCATCCTGCGACGAGATCTGTAATAACATCCAACATCCACATCTGCCTATCCCAGGTCCTTGGGAAGGACTCGATAGGTAGACAAAAGGCCAAATCCAGTCTGAACATCTGGCTGACTGTGCGATGATCCATAATAATAATAAAGTTGGAAGGGACCTTGGAGGTCATCTAGTCCAACCCCCTGCTCAGGCAGGAAACCCTGTACCATTTCGGACAAATGGCTGTCCAGTCTCTTCAGAAAAACTTCCAGTGTTGGAACATTCACCGCTTCTGGAGGCAGGTTGTTCCACTGGTTAATTGTTCTGTCAGGAAGTTCTAGGTTGCTTCTCTCCTTGATGAGTTTCCATCCGTTGCTTCTTGTTCTGCCTTTAGGTGCTTTGGAGAACCGCTTGACTCCCTCTTCTTTGGGGCAGCCTCTGAGATACGAATGCCTTCCATTCCAAAGGACTCGCAGGAGTCTTCTCCAGCACCATAGTTACAACATTTCAATGTTACATCTTTCCTTCAAGAATTTAAAAATAAAAGTACTATTTTCTTTTTTTTAAACTTCATTCCAGTTGCCACCAGGTTGCTCCTTATCATATACTTTTTATTTGTAGCAGTTTTAATAATTGCAATAGATCAGAGGTCCCCAACCTTTTGAGCACCAGGGACCGGTTACTTGGAGAGAGGTTCCGGTCTGCGGTTTTGTGTGCTGCCTGCATCCCGCGGATGGGGCTTTGCTTGTTTGTGCGGACCGGTTGCTGGCACGCCACGACCTGGTACCGGTCCATGGACTGGGGGTTGGGGACCCCTGCAATAGATTATTCAGTCCCTTTTATAGCTTTCCAGCTGATCAGGGCTTCTTCTGGGCTCAGCAGAAGCGCCAGGATCAGTGCTGCTTTCCAGCTGATCGGCGCTTCTTCAGGGCTCAGAAGCACCAGGATGAGCGCCGAGCTCCAGTTAGAGCCTGGCGCTGATCCTGGCGCTTCCGATAAGCCCTGACAGTCCCGAAGAAGCACTGATCCTGGCGCTTCCACTGAGCCCTGACAACCCTGCAGCTCCAGCCGTCTCTCACTCAGGCTTGTGTGGTGCTACCACTGGGTCAGCTCATTCCCCTCCCCCGCTACCCCTTTTCTAGGATGGTCGTGTACCACCTGCCAGGTGCCACTGTACCACAGGTGGTACCCGTACCCCTGGTTGAACAGCCCTGCTTTAGTCAGCTGAGCATATAAAGAACGTTTGTATTTTACCTTTCCCCTCAAAGTTCTGGAAAAAAGAGAATTTTCCTCAAGTTAGATTTAAGTTTTCTGACGAGAAAGTCTCCACGCACCTTCAAACCATGTCAAACCCAAAGCACTGTGGAAAACAAATTCTCGGTTCTGGCTGTGAGTCTTTTTAATTAAGCAAATGAGTTTCATTTTCTCTATTTACATAGAAAATAGCTTGGAGGTTTAGGATTCCCCTGGCTTGTGAGGAAAAGAACACATTTCAACCGTTTAACCTCACAGGCAATATCTTTCCATATTTATGGCAGTCAACCAAATATCAAGTGTAACATCAACTCTACCCCAAAAAAAACCCCCCCCAAAAATCCAAAAACCAGCTACCGGTACTCGATCTAAAGATGAATTGTTTTGTGCACTTGTGACAAAATGACACGTTCTTTATCCTCCACAGCATCATCTATCCAACAAATATTACTTTCCCTGGCTCTTTTTTCCCCCGTAGAAAGTGGAAACATTAAAACTTTTGGAAATAGAAGAAAAAAGAAAATGAGAGAGGGAAGAAAGAAGGAAGGGAGGGAGGGAAAGAAGGAGGAAAGGAGGGAGGGAGCAAGGAAGGAAAGGAGGGAAAGAAGAAAGGAAGGAAAGAAGGAAAGAAGGGAGGGAGGGAAAGAAGAAAGGAAGGAAAGAAGGAGGGAAAGAAGAAAGGAAGGAAAGAAGGAAAGAAGGAGGGAGGGAGGGAAAGAAGAAAGGAAGGAAAGAAGGAGGGAAAGAAGAAAGGAAAGAAAGAAGGAGGGAGGGAAAGAAGAAAGGAAGGAAAGAAGGAGGGAAAGAAGAAAGGAAGGAAGGAGGGAGGGAGGGGAAAATGGAAGGAAAGGAGGAGGGAGGGAGAGGGAAAGGAAGAAAAGAGGAAGGAATAGAGGGAGGAAATAGGGAGGAAGGATGGAAAGAATAAAGGAAAGAAAGAGGGAGGAAGGAATAAAGGAAGGAAAGAAGGAGGGAGGGAAAGAATAAAGGAAGGAAAGAAGGATGGAGAGGGAAAGAGAAAGAAGGAAGGAAGGAAAGAGGGAGGGAGAGAGGAGGGGAAAAATAGAAGGAAAGGAGGAGGGAGGGAGAGGGAAAGAAGGAAGGAAAGAGGAAGGAATAGAGGAAGGAAAGAGGGAGGAAGGGAGGAAGGATGGAAAGAATAAAGGAAAGAAAGAGGGAGGAAGGAATAAAGGAAGGAAAGAAGGAGGGAGAGAGGGTAAGAGAAAGAAGGAAGGAAGGAAGGAGGGAGGGAGGAGGGGAAAAATGGAAGGAAAGGAGGCGGGAGGGAGAGGGAAAGAAGAAAGGAAGGAAAGAAGGAGGGAAAGAAGGAAGGAAGGAGGGAAAAAATGGAAAGAAAGGAGGAGGGAGGGAGAGGGAAAGAAGAAAGGAAGGAAAGAGGAAGGAATAGAGGAAGGAAAGAGGGAGGAAGGATGGAAAGAATAAAGGAAAGAAAGAGGGAGGAAGGAATAAAGGAAAGAAAGGAGGAGGGAGAGGGAAAGAAGAAAGGAAGGAAAGAGGAAGGAATAGAGGAAGGAAAGAGGGAGGAAGGGAGGAAGGATGGAAAGAATAAAGGAAAGAAAGAGGGAGGAAGGATGGAAAGAATAAAGGAAAGAAAGAGGGAGGAAGGAATAAAGGAAGGAAAGAAGGAGGGAGAGAGGGTAAGAGAAAGAAGGAAGGAAGGAAGGAGGGAGGGAGGAGGGGAAAAATGGAAGGAAAGGAGGAGGGAGGGAGAGGGAAAGAAGAAAGGAAGGAAAGAGGAAGGAATAGAGGAAGGAAAGAGGGAGGAAGGGAGGGAGGAAGGATGGAAAGAATAAAGGAAAGAAAGAGGGAGGAAGGATGGATGGAAAGAATAAAGGAAGGAAAGAGGGAGGAAGGAATAAAGAAGGAGGGAGGGAGGGAGGGAAAGAAGAAAGGAAGGAAAAAGGGAGGAAGGAAGGTAGATTTTCAATTGAGTCGTTAAGTCAAGGTCTTTACATACATTGCTTGTATTTTACCCCAATATGTTCTATTAATTTCCATCAGGAAGACTTTTATCCAGAGAACATTCCAGAGGGCCCAGGGCTTGCACCCAAGGCCAAACCTGCTGGGATGGGCCTCAGATCCTTTAAAGTTTTAAAGCGATATTTATTTCAGCTGGGGGGGATCCAATGGCGTCTCTGACTAAATCCTGCTTAAACGCATCCAAGGCAATTCAGCTGCAAATCAAACAAAGTCCACACTGTGCCGTCTTCAATCAGCAACGTCTGGTCAAAAAAGGAATATTGGATAGATTTCAATTCCCACCCCACCCCCACCCACCCCCAGAACCAGTGGTGGGATTCAAGCCGGTTCGCACCGCTTTCGGCAGAACCGGAAGCTAATTTTTTTTTTTTGTGGCCCAGGCCCGGAATGGACTTCCGGAAGTGGCATCCACGCCAGAGAACCGGTTCTTCACCTCTTTGAATCCCACCGCTGGTTCCAGAACTATTTGCCTCCCACCGCCCTTCCAAAAAGCCAGCTTATTTTTGTGGCTTGAATATTGAATATCTTCTGCCACATACTTCCCTTCGACCGGTGAGAGCGCACAGGGTCGGCCTCCTCTGGGTCCCGTCAGCGAAACAGTGCCGTCTGGCGGGTCCTAGGGGGAGGGCCTTCTCTGTTGTGGCGCCCACCCTCTGGAACCAACTGCCCCCTGAAGTCCCCGTTTCTCCCACTCTCCCGGCCTTCCGGAGGAATCTTAAGACCTATCTTTGCCGGCAGGCCTGGGGATGATTGTGGATCGTTGAGTGAACGATGAATGCGTCCGGGGTTGTATTTTTTTTAATGATTTTTTAGATTTGGACTTAGTTTTGAAGTACTGTTTTGTTTATGTTGTAAGCCGCTCCGAGTCTTCGGAGAGGAGAGGCATATAAGTCCGAAAAATTAAATTAAAATTAAATTAAATTAACGACGGCAAGAGTCAGTTTTTTTTTTAAAAAAAGGACGGATGGGTGGTTATGGCAGCTGCGTCAAGTGCATTATGGAACCTAGTCTGAAGGGGTGCCTCTGACACTGTCTCCGTTCCAAATGTACCCCCCCCCAAAGTATTGTTGGTCTCCGAGCTGCAGAATCACTCAACAAGGAAATGTTGCCATTGTTGCATTTTTAAAATTTTTCCGCGGGGAAATAATGCGCAGAGTTCATAAACAAGCTAGTTTAAAAAAACAACTTTTCTTGTTTCCAGAAAATATTCAGGTGTTGGGAACGAACTCCTGTGCAGGAGGGTTACCAGAGGCAGCTTTCATACATATTATAATATGGGGCTCTATTCCCTAAGCGGATTAGCTCAAATAGATGGAAAAAAATTGATGGTCGTTAAAGTTCTCAAATTGATGCTTATGGTAAAAGACAATTGCATTACTGCAAAAATCAGATTTCCACTCCCCTGGATAAACATAATAGGCAGCAGAATCATTTCCTTGCTTAAGACTATTTCATGCAGTTACATGTATCTTAACTAGCATACTTTACCCTGGTCTTGATTTTTTTTTTTTTAAAGTTTGTAAACTTTCCTTCTTTCAAAGGGAGGACAGGGTTCACCACCGCTTCGTCTTCTAGCATTAACCAAGGGAACAAACTACAATCTAAGATTCGTCCCTGCGTGATAATTTTCATTTCGAACTGTCCGTCTTGAGAAGAAAAGAAGTTTCTCAAATATGAACACCATGTTCTTTAGGGCACTAAGAAGCCAGCGGCTCTGAGATTACATGGAGCAAGGAATCTTCTTAGAAAGATGAAAGATTCCGTTCTTTATAAGTAGTGAGCGATGGGAAGGAAGGGAGGGAGGGAGAAGAGGAAGAGAGGGAGGGAGGGAGGGGGTAGAGAGGGAGGAGAAGAGGGAGGGAGGGAGAGGGAAGGGAGAGAGGGAGAAGAGGAAGAGAGGGAGGGAGGGGGAAGGGAGACAGGGAGGGGAGAGAGAGGGAGGAGAAGAGGGAGGGAGGGAGGGGGAAGGGAGAGAGGGAGGAGGAAAGAAGAGAGGGAGGGAGAAGGGAGAGAGGGAGAAGAGGAAGGGAGGGAGGGGGAAGGGAGAGAGGGAGGGAGGTGGAAGGGAGAGAGGGAGAAGAGGAAGAGAGGGAGGGAGGGGGAAGGGAGAGAGGGAGAAGAGGAAGAGAGGGAGGGAGGGAGGGGGAAGGGAGAGAGGGAGGAGAAGAGGGAGGGAGGGGGAAGGGAGAGATGGAGAAGATGAAGGAAGAGAGGGAGGGAGGGAGGGAGGGAGAAGGGAGGGAGGGAGCAGAAGAGGAAGGGAGGGAGGGAGGGAGGGAGAGAGGGAGAAGAGGAAGTGAGGGAGGGAGGGAGGGGGGAGAGATGGAGGAGAAGAGGAAGGAAGAGAGGGAGGGAGGGAGGAGGAGGGAGAGAGGGAGAAGAGGAAGGAAGAGAGGGAGGGAGGGAGGGGGAAGGGAGAGAGGGAGAAAAGGGAGGGAGAGAGAGAGGGAGGGAAAGAGGGAGAGAGGGAGAAGAGGAAGGAAGGAACGGAGGGAGGGAAGGAGGGAGGGGGAAGGGAGGGAGGAAGGAAGGGAGGGAGAGAGGGAGAAGAGGAAGGAAGGATGAGTATGGGACATCTACTGCAAGGAGAAATCAAAGAGAAGATGCCAAACCAAGGCATGAAAATTAAATTACCTTTGACGCTAAAAGTCTTATCATAAGTCATTGGATATACCTCCTAACAAATGTTTGGGGAGCAATCATCAAAAACTGGGGTCCCCGACATGTCCTCTCCTTGTCTTCTTCCTTGCACTTTCAAGTTTATTTTAAAGACAAAATGAAGGACTATCTCCAATATCCTATCTCCAATAATGCTTCCGGCCCAAGATGGGCCCCCAGTTGTGTCAGCCGGTGACCCCTCAATGCGTCTTTGTGAGAACACACAACCATCTAGAAAAGAGGAGTTGAGATGGAAGAAATCTGAGTCTGGAGCCATCAGGGAGCCAAAAGAGTTGGGTGTGATTAGCTGACTGGTTAGTTGATTGTATTGTGCTTGGATTCGTCTTGTATGTTGCGTTATGTTGCACAATTCTATATTATGTGCTTTTGGCCTATTCTGTAGGTATTTTGTCTGAGCATTGACAATCTTAGCTTCTCGGAAATATCTGTTAGGCGTCATGGGGGCTAATATCACCTGCACACATCAAGCAACACCAATCTGCGTTTGGTGTGTTTTGTGATTGTTGTTGTCAATGCTGCTAACATCGGATGTTTGGGCATTGACAACAGATGGAGATGTAGCCATTTTCTTCCTTCCGTTTTTTTAGAGTTAGATGATGTTGGGGAGGGGGGGATGTGAACGGGAGTCCAGCTAGACATAACAACACTGAGCCTAGCATGAGAATCAAGGTTGTTGAAATCAGACATGATAAAGAATTGGTGGGCTGGAGAGCTGGAGAGGAAGCCTATGCTTCAAGCTAATTGGGGAATGTGATTTATGACTGTAAATTGGAGGAGGGAATTGTGCTTTGATACTCTGTACCCAGGGGAGGGGAATTCAGTTTTTGGCTTTGATTATGTAAATGCCGATATTATGCTACTCGAATAAAAGATTCTTTAAGGTAAACATCGCCTCGATTCTTTTGAAGAGTTTCATCTGTCGGAACCACGACAGTTGTTTTGAGAAGGCGCAAGCCTCGTAGATGATAGGCATTTTTAGTAGCCCCCTGAAGACCCCAAACGCGTCCCTTAGTTTAAAATGTGGTGGGACTCTTGATCTAAGATAAAATTACAGAGAATTGCAAATCCTTAACACGTCTCTGAAACCCATGTGGCTATCTAGAAGCTCTACAGTAAAAGAAGTCAAAATAATCTCGGTTCCACTATATCAGCGGTTCTCAATCTTTTTCAGGCCGAGACCCCACCTGCACCGCCCATGTGTGGCGCGACCCCAACCCACGCCGCACGCGCAATGGGCCGAACCACGCATGCGCGGCGCGACGGGCTGAACCGCGCATGCGCAGCGCGTGCGCGACGGGCCAAACCACGCATGCACGGCGTGACGGCCCGAATCATGCATGCGTGTCGCGCACGTGACGGCGCGAATTGCGCATGCGTGGCGCGACGGGCCGAACCACGCATGCGCAGCGCGTGCGCGACAGCCGAGGGGAAATGGCAAAAAAATGGCGGACTGCGTTGTCCGGCGACTCCCGCGAAACGGTCGTTCGACCCCAAATGGGGTTGTGACCCACAGATTGAGAACCACTGCACTATATAAAAGTCAGCACGGTTAAGAACTTAAAAGTTGTTTTTTTTTTTTAAAACCTTCTAATCAGTTGCTGTCAACAGCACCTAAGGAAGAGAGAAGCAGGGAACCTGAGATTTAAGAAAAATAAATACGTAATATTTTCAACCTTTTGTACCAGATGGATATAGCCTTGACAGGCTTCAAGTCATCAGACACCTGGCCTTTTATTGAATATGTACACATTCAAGTTGCCATTTTATTGCCTGAAACGACTCTTATACCGCAGATTTTAAAAGTTATTTTGACAACAGCTGTGTTGTCCTCGAGTAAAAAAAACAAACACACGTGTCGGGTTTAAGCTTCCCGAGCAAGTGTACATTAAATGTCTATGGAGGTTCTCAGTCATCCAGGTCGTGGTGGTCCCGAAGGGGCTTTTTTCAAGAGGCAATTGGACTTCCTCGTTGTTGTTGTTGTTTTGAAGACGTTTTGCTTCTCATCCAAGAAGCTTCTGAATTCTGATTCAGTCAAGCTGAAGAAGCTTCTCGATTCAGTCAGAACTGAAGAAACTTCTTGGATGAGAGGCGAAATGTCTTCAAAAACAAAAACAAGGAAGTCCAATTCCTCTTGGAAAAGCACCTTTGGGACAAGTGTACATTAAATGTGTTCTTTTTCCCCCCTTCTGTTTGGGAAAAGATTAGCTATAGAAAATGGCTGGCTGAGGTAATTAATTGATTACCTCAAAGATATCGAATACAAAGATATCCGCAGATAAGCTGAACTACTTCTGCGATAGAATATAATTTCCACCAACACTATAGATGGTAGGAAAATGAGCAAGTGTGGTGCAGCAAGCGGTGTCACAAACACAAAGTGCCATTTAAATCCACAGTGTTTCTACCCCTTCGTAAAATGCCCTTGAATGCTCATAATTTACCTCACGAGGGCAACATCAGGACCAAATAAATGAAGGTTCTAATGGAAAAACACCATTCAGATAAGAATCTAGTGCAGTGTTTCTCAACCTTGACAATTTTAAGGCATGTGGACTTCAACTCCCAGAATTCCACAGCCAGCATTGCTGGCTGTGGAATTCTGGGAGTTGAAGTCCACATGCCTTAAAATTGTCAAGGTTGAGAAACACTGATCTAGTGTCTCCTATTTTCTGAATTTCAGTAAAATGATTTCTTGTACAATCAGATATCCAGGAGAATTACAGGTAATCCTTGGCTTACGGCCACAATTCAGGCCAACATTTCTGTTGCTAAGATGGTCGTCAAGTCAATTTGGCCCCATTTTACCACTTTTCTCCCCTCACAGTTGTTATGTTAAGCAACACGGCTGTTACGTGAAATCTGGCTTTCCTATAGCCAGAAGATTCCCAAAGGTGATCACATGACCCCCAGGACATCGCATACCAAACTGGCACAAGTACCTGCCAGTTGCCAAGCTTCTGAATTTTGATCATGTGACCATTGCAATGCTGGAACGGTCGCAAGTGTGAAAAAGATCTTAACTCACTTTTTCCATGGTGATTTTGAACAGTCACTAAATGAATGCTCAGTTAAGTCGAGGACCACCTGTAACCGGAGGAAGCTATGAGGTACCGTGAGGAGAATGCTAGGCAGAGGAAACGGGAGTATTTTCAGACAAGGGCCGGCATTCTACCTGTTGAAGTTAATGTCCGGATAGCTTGAATATTCCGATTTCATCTTTGCGTTGCGCCGAGGAAAAGTGCAGAAGAAGGCATTGGCTAGCAAACTGGCCATCTGCTCCTGTGACATTGTGATGGAGTGGCTCATTTTTTGCTTCAGAAGAGGTATTGGCTAAAAGAAAAACAGAACAAAAGACAGTTCTGTGGAGAGAGTCTCCATCATCCGAGTCACGGTTGTCTCAAAGAAGTGCTTTTTCCAAAAGGCAGCTGGACTTCCTTGATTTTTTTTTTCTCCTTGAAAATATTTCGAGAAATTTCTGAAGCTTCTTGGTATGAGAAGCAAAACATTTTCAAGGGGGAAAAAAAAAACCCCAAGAAAACCCTTTGGGAAAACAAGATTGGGCATAATCACTTTATAAATTCTGAACACAGAGCATCGCCCAGCAACGAGAAGCTGCTGGAACAAAATTACATTTGCTAATTTAAGAGGTGCTGGTGGCTCCTTAAATCAGCATCGCCACCCAAGTCAAGAGTTGTTTATCCAAGTTGATTGGGACAAGAGTCTTGTTTGGCAAACGGCAGACGTCAATCAATAAAAACAAGAAGAGCAAACAAAACATCGGGGTGTTGAAGACCTTCAGGGGGGGGGGGGAAACAGGTAGAACGTGAAGAAGCCAGGAAGAAAAAAAAATAAAGCAGGAAGAGATTGTGTTAATCGTCCTTAGCAGTTTGACTCTCATGCGGTTTAGAAAAGGACAATCACAGGCAATCACACTGTAACAGCTCTGAGACAAGGCGCCATGATGAGACACCAAAAAAACATAACCGTGTTAGGAGGGCTGACGCATTCCTTTTGTTTGATTGCCTTGCTTAAATGGAAAAGAAAATTAGGGTTCAAGAAAGAAAAAAAATATGGCAAACCAACACGCTTCCACTCGAGCCTCATTTACTGTCTGGTTGTTTTACAAATGAGTTTCACCTCAAGGGAATATACGGCCAGCAGCCCTCAAAGGGGGGGATAATCGGAGCGCGTTTTGTGCAGCTCCTTAAGAAGAAACTGTTTTAAAAAGTGCAAGCAGAACTCACTGTTAAGTTACAGCAGGATTCCGGAAGATAATGCAGATTTTCAAAATGCAATGGTATCGTTAGTTAAAAACCCTCTTTGCTAAATTCAAGAGAAAGGACCATTTGCTTACTGTGGTTCTTTGCGTTCATAAATTCAGAGGTCCTGTTTTTCCCCCCAGTATGATTATTAGAGGTAACTAGCAGTTTTGGGTCAAAACTCTTAGTTCTAGGTTACCGATTCGTAGCAGCCTAGAACTAAAGAGTTTTAACCAAAAACTGCTGGTTACCTCTGTGGGAGATGGAAATATAACTCCCTTCTCATATAGTATGATAGGGCTAGAACAAAACCTGAAATAGGCCCCAGAGAAGTGATTTGAAGCTTTAAACTTGAACAATATGCTATTTCCCAATAAGGACATCCTATTTGTAATCTGCTGAGCTTAGAGTAATATAAGGTTTTCGTGGGTGTTTGTATGTAGGTCTTTGGTTCTTCGGGTTTTCTCCCACATAGAATTTGAAGTGTCTTGGCGACGTTTCGACGAAGTCCCATTCGTCATCTTCAGGCTGGTACTTTCGGCTTCGTGCTTCTAGGAGCAATGTGTGATTGTAGCTGTTTCTACCTTTTAACTGCCAGTGGGGGTTTAAACTGATTGGCTGGGAGCTCGGCTGTGTTCTGATTGGGTGGAGGTGTGTTCTGATTGGTTAGGGGCTTGGCTGTGCTCTGATTGGATGGGGGGTTGGCTGTGCTCTGATTGGCTGGGGGAGTGTTCTGTTTGGGAATAGATAGATAGATAGATAGATAGATAGATAGATAGATAGATAGATAGATAGATAGATAGATAGATAGATAGATAGATAGATAGATAGTCCGGCTCGGGACCCATTGGTCTATAGCTGTCCTTTTGGAATCTGCTATGTCATATGGTCCTCATTGCAATGGGTTGTTAATGGAAGTGATGTTTTCCGAATCATTAGAAAAATAAGCCTCTGAATCTTAAAGTAAGAATGAGTGTTTTGTGTTGCTGTCTCTCGTCTTTTCCATTGGGTTTTCCCATGACACCTCCAAGAATCATACTGAAAAAAAGCAGGACCTCTGAATTTTTCCACCTCCTGCTGAAACAGGTTGTTTTTCCTCTCTGGGAAAACAAATGGATGCCAAGCAAGCACCTCCAGGGGAGATAGGAGTTGTATTAGTATAACAAAAACCACTGGATGATGCTTGCAGACAAGCAAGATTGCTGCTGAAAAAAAAAAAGTTGGTCACATGATCGGTCTGTTTTACAACCACATACAGTACAGGTAGTCCTCGAACTGATCACATTTCGTTCAGTGGCCATTCCAAGTTAACAACGTCACTGAAAAAAGTGACTGATGGTCGTTTTTCACACTCACAGACCACTACAGTATCCTGGTGGTCACGTGATCAAAAATTCAGCGGCTCGGCAACTGACTCATATTTACGACGGCCGCAGAGTCCCGGGGTCAGAGGAACCCCTTTTCTCACCTTCCGAAAAAGCAAAGTCAACGGGGGAAGCCCAATTCACTTAACAACCGTTGACAGCTGCGATTCACTTAACAACTGTGGTCGTAAAATGGAGCAAAGCTCACTTGAGGACAGAAATTGTTGGGCTCAACTTTGGTCCAAAGTTGAGGACTACCTGCATAAACATTAATAAACAGGTTCCATTATGGCTGTATGTCGAGAACTACTTGCACAGCAAATAAACCCACCCCAGAGAACGCCCTTTGGAGGTGTGGACTCACCTGGGTGCAAATGCTTGGCAGAGAGAGTGCAAGCTTCACCATGTCGGGCAAAATGGACTGAAAGAGATGCTGAGCTTCTGCGTCTTCCAGCACCTGGAGTAAAAACAAGAGGAGGAAATTCTGACGTCAGGATCAGGGTGGACCAAACCAGGATCCCTGCTTAGCGCGTTTGGAACAAAACAGAGCAGAATTCTCCGTTGGCCAAAGGCGACTGGACACACAAGGAATTTGTCTCCGGTGCAGAAGCTCTCAGGGTACATACCAGCATTCAGCGATAAGTCCACGTTCATTTATTTATTTTATTTTATTTTATTCGGATTTGTATGCCGCTCCTCTCCGAGGACTCGGAGCGGCTCACAGCATATATATAAAACAATTTCGACTAAATCTGAACAAAAAACATTAAAAATAAAACCCCATACATACTCATCAATCACACCACAATCAACAATCATCCCCAGGCTTGCCGGCAGAGGTAGGTTTTTAAATTCTTTCGGAAGGCTGGGAGAGTCAGGGAAACGCGGACTTCAGGAGGCAGTTGGTTCCAGAGGGTGGGCGCCACAACAGAGAAAGCCCTCCCCCTAGGGCCCGCATAAAATACAATCATCATAAACCATAAGGTGCAACGCTCCGCGATAGTCGTAGGATACTAAGTAAGCAATCAACATCAATCATACTAGAATATTAAAATAAGCAGCCAATGTGAATCGTTAAGGTACAGGCAACAAAGCTAAGAGTCGTAAGAAGGATAAGGAAATAGGTCATAGGAAAGATGAGGAGAAGGATAATAGTAACACAGCTCTAATAGATCAGCGGTTCTCAACCTATGGGTCGCGACCCCATTTGGGGTCGAATGACCGTTTCGCGGGGGTCGCTGGACACCGTGGTCCACCATTTTGTTTTTTTTTTGTTTTTTTTTCGTCGCGCACGCGCCACGCATGCGCAGGTCGGCCCATCACGGTCCGCCATTTTTTTGTTTCTTTTTGTCGTGTGCGCACCGCGCAGGTGCAGTTCGGGCCGTCGCGGTCCGCCATTTTGTTTTTGCTTTTTTTTGTCGCGCGCGCACGCCGCACATGCGTGGATCGACCCCGGGGTCGCGCCGCACATGGGCGGGGCAAGTGGGGTCTCAACCTGAAAAAGGTTGAGAACCACTGTACTAGATAGTTTGACAATGTAGTGGGAGTTAGCTGCTTAGCAGAGTGGGAGGAAAAACTGTCCTTCTGTCTAGTTCAGTGATGGCAAACCTTTTAGAGGCCGAGTGCCCAAACTGCAACCCAAAACCCACTTATGCATCGTCGGGTGCTGGGTGGGCGTGGCCCATTGGGTGGGCATGGCTAGAGTGGTAACGGCACTGAGCAATATCAATTGCAGACTGGGTGGGAGTAAAAAGTTCTGTCAATCAATTCCAACTTTGCGAGATCGTTTTTTCCACGAGAAGTTGAAATTGATTGATTGATCCTTTTTTTTTTTGCACACAGCAACGGAGGCCTAAAGTGAAAAGGTTTTATAAAACCCAGCTGAAGGCCTAGGACTGGGGCGACGGCGCGCGTGCCTACAGAGAGGGCTATGAGTACCACCTATGGCACACATGCCATATGTTCGCCACCACTGGTCTAGTTGTTTTGGTGTGCAATGCTCTATAGTGGCGTCCCAAGGGGAGAAGTTGAAACAGTTTATGTCCAGGATGTGAGACTCCCTGTAGATATTTTCATTTTCTGCCTCGTGCAGTATACCGGTCCTCAGTGGAAAGCAGGCTGGTTGGGACTGTATTTCCTGCAGTCCTAACTATCCGTTGAAGTCTGTGTCTGTCTTGTTTGGTTCCTGTACCAAATCAGGCAGTTTAAGCTGACTTGGGAGGTGTCTTTTCAAAAACCCAAACTCTGGAGATCCGGACACACAAAACAACAAAGTTACTGATGTTTTTAAAAGAATTCATCAATCAATGCTGAAGGGATTTATTGCCCTTGGGGATGGGCTAAATTTTGAAAAAAGTTTCTAAAGTTGTTCATTTTTTTTTCCATTTCTCAATTAACGGTCACCTATTGCAACCGTATTATTTTGAAGGAGGTTTTAGGAATTGCTTCCAACGGAGGGCCGTCAAGCATTGCCATCTTCACTTTTCCTCCCACACGTGCACTGCATTTCCAAATTGTGGCACAGTACGAAATGTCAAAGGACAAACTCGGATTTCAGGAAGTGACATCAAACCAGTGCATGTAAAATTAATTCAAAAGGCGACATTTGACCTTAAGCATCCAGGAGACTGGCAGCTCTAGCCAGTCTCTGCCCCCCCAGCTCTTAAAACTGACATTATGATGCTTTTTCTGACGGACACGCGTTCCACAGCCTTCCTCACCTGGTGACAGATTCTAGCCCTGGACTTTAACACCTGTCAGCTCTTCTGTCTTTTCCTGACGTGGAGAATAAAGAGACCCAAAGCACCAAAGACCTGGACAGTGCTGCCTCTTCTGCCCTGTTCCTTTTCAAGCAATTCTTTTTAAAACTTGGGGTTTCGTCCATTTATCCGTGGTAAAAGAGCTGCACAAACGGGCAAGCTCTTTATTAGCCTGGAAATAAATGCATTTTTGTTGGTAAAATCCAGAAGTGTTCAGAATAAGGGAATATCTGGGAGTGGTCCACATGTCCTGGTTCTCTGCACTAGGATACAGTTATGTTTAATTGTTCCCGTCCTCTTTTTCGTCTGGCCTTTCTTTCAAGTCAAAGGTAACCGATATAACATACCTTCTTACAATTTTTCCAGAAATTTGGATTCAGAACAGAACAGAATTACAGAGTTGGAAAGGATATTGGAGGTCTTCTAGTCCAACCTCCTGCTCAAGCAGGAGATCCTATGCCAGGGGTAGGCTACCTTGGCTCTTTTATGACTGGTGGACTTCAACTCCCAGAATTCCTGAGCCAGCCACGCTGAGGGGAAAGGGAGAGGTTTCCAAGCTGAGCCAGGCTGGCTCTGGAATTCTGGGAGTTGAAGTCCACGAGTCATACAAAGAGCCAAGGTGAAGACTCCTGTCTTAAATCTAACAAACACAATGGAGGCTGGCTGAGGAATTCTGGGAGTTGAAGTTAACCTGCTAGGGCAGGGGTAGGCAACCTTGGCTCTTTTATGACTTGTGGACTTCAACTCCCAGAATCCCTGAGCCAGCCATGCTGAGGGGAAAGGGAGAGGTTTCCAAGCTGAGCCAGGCTGGCTCAGGAATTCTGGGAGTTGAAGTCCACGAGTCATAAAGCGGCCTAGGCCAGGGGTAGGCAACCTTGGCTCTTTTATGACTCGTGGACTTCAACTCCCAGAATTCCTGAGCCAGCCATGCTGAGGGGAAAGGGAGAGGTTTCCAAGCTGAGCCAGGCTGGCTCAGGAATTCTGGGAGTTGAAGTCCACGAGTCATAAAGCGGCCTAGGCCAGGGGTAGGCAACCTTGGCTCTTTTATGACTCGTGGACTTCAACTCCCAGAATTCCTGAGCCAGCCATGCTGAGGGGAAAGGGAGAGGTTTCCAAGCTGAGCCAGGCTGGCTCAGGAATTCTGGGAGTTGAAGTCCACGAGTCATAAAAGAGCCAAGGTTGCCTACCCCTGGCCTATGTCATTTCAGACAAGTGGTTGGGAAATCTCTTTTTCAAAACCTCCAGTGATGGAGCATCCACAACACCTGGAGGCAAGCCGTTCCACTGATTAATTCATTCTCACTGTTAGGAAATTTCTCCTCAGTTCTAGGCTGGTTCTCTCCTTCATCAGTTTCCATCACTTCTTGTCTTGCCTTGTGGTGCTTTAAAAAAGTTTGACACCCCCCCCCTCTTCTTTGTGGAAGCCCCTCACAAATCAGAACACTGTTATCATGTCTCATTTAGTCCTTCTTTTCACTAGACAATTCCTGCAACCGTTCTTCATGTGTTTTAGCCCCCAGCCCTCTAATCATCCTTGTGGCTCTTCTCTGCACTCAACATCTTGTTTATAATGCGGTGACCCAAACTGGATGCAGTATTCGAAGTGGGTTCTTCCAAAGCCACTTAGCAACTTGGCTGTGAGGTTCCCCATGGCCAGCCCAATGCCTTCACCGCTATGCTTATGCTTATTTTATGCTGCATTTCTGAAAACCAGCGAAGTCTTCTGGCTTGCTCTAATCCAGCGGTTCTCAACCTTTTGCAGGCTGCGAGCCCGACCTGCACCGCGCATGCGCGGCGCGACGGCCTGTATGCACGGTGCAACGGCCCACATCACGCATGCACGGCACGCGCGCGGCACCCACATCGCGCATGCACGGCGCAACGGACTGCATCGCGCCTGCGTGGCGCACGCACGATGGCCCGCATCGTGCATGCGTGGTGCGATGGTCCGCATCGCGCATGCGCGGCGAGCACGCGACGGCCTGCATCGTGCATGCATGGCGCGACGGCCCGCATCGCGCATGCACAGCGCGTGACAGCCCGCATCGCACATGCGTGGCGTGATGGACCGCATCGCGCATGCGTGGTGCTACCCCGCGGATGCGCGGTGCTGCCCCCTGCGCCGGCCGAGGGGAAATGGGGAAAAAAATGGCGGACTGCGGTGTTTGGCGACCCCCGTGAAATGGTCATTCGACCCCAAATGGGGTCGCGACCCATAGGTTGAGAACCGCTGCTCTAATCCATCATGACCAACTAAGAGGACTTCTTGGCAAGAGTCTGGAGATACGAGATTCACCTCTCCTTCTCAGTCGTGCTTGAATTTGCGTAACAAACCATGGTCTTCTTAGAGGCATGTTAGAAAATGGACCTGCCATGTTGTTGTTTTTTTTAAGAATCCAAAATACTTTCTACCATCTTTGCAATGACCTTGAACCATCAGTTGTTGTGGACCTCTAATTTCTTTTGAGAAACGAAGAGATCTTACTAGGTTGGTAGGCCTATCAAAGAGTCGTTCTGACGAGAACTGGCTAGCTATTAACATAATGAGCCCCCAGCTCACCTCTCCCTGGTAAATCTCATCAATGGGAATCAGGCCGCATGCGTATTTAATAAAAGAAACAAATAAGTAGTTACCTATAGCCCAATTCTTTAGGTTAAATTTGTTTCTTGATATTTTTATGCCATCGTTCCTTCAACCGCTTTGAAGGCTGAGAGTACATCATTAAAAGCAGCAACAAAATATAACGTTGACAATGGGTGTGCAGAAAATACAGCAAATAAAACAGGCTTGTGATTATTTCTTGTGATCTATGCAAGTTGCTTGGCAATTAAAAAAAAGGTGAGGGAGCGCCGTTGTCCACACAAAAACCCTGTGTTATAACGCAACTTTTGAGAAACTAACTTGACGCAAAAGGGAGAAAATGCAGGCTTGCATCTATCTCCTTTCTGAAAAGAGGACAGAAAACTGACAAGCCCATTTTTTTTAAAGACTCTTCATTTTGAAAATAAATCTTGTGTCTAGGGAAAGGTGCTTTGTGTACGCGATGTTGCTTGCCGCTTACAATTTGGGTGAATTTTATCAAGGTTGACTCAACACAATAGTTCCTGGGAGTTTAGTTTAAATTGCTCATGAAGCCATAATCGCTTCGTGGTATTATATATTTATCCAAAATACCCAGAGCAAGTGGAAGGTAAGGAAAAACCAGCAGATGGTAAAGTGAGGCTGGACAGTCTGTAAATCTAATCCTGAAATGATCTGAAACCCACTCCTTTTAGTAAAGTGCGGGTCAACCTCACTTAACGACAGAAAAGGGGACCGAAAAATCTGTGGCTAAGCAAGCACCTGGTCGTAAAGCGGGATGCCTGTGTCACTTTAGCAGCAGCAGTCTTGTTGGCCCCCCCCCTGGAGAAAATGACCGTGGTTTATTAAGCGAGCATTTCCTATGACGATGACGCTCGGCTTCCCCACTGACGTTGCTTGTCAGAAGCTGGCTGGGAAGATTGCAAATCACAATCAATTCTCCTGATGGTGGGACGCTGTGATATTGTAATTGTGTCCTGATTCCCCAAGGGAATCAGGATTGCGTTGACTGCCAAGGGCTGCAACTACAAGGGCCAAGTTGTAAGTAACCCTTGTCTGGTAAGGTGTAACTTGGAATGATCGCTGGAGAAGTGTTTTTTTAAGCGAGGACTAGCTATAAACGCTTTCTGCTCTCTTTTGGGGAGAGGGGCTTACGACATAAAACAAATCCACCTTGAGAAAATATATATGAAATATTCCTTTGCTACCTTAAAATACATTTTGATTAGAAAAACACAAACCCAGAGTGAAGGAAATCCTCTTTGAGTGAAGCACGGGAAGAATTCTATCGGAATATGCGGAGAAGAACCTCATTAGAAGACAGTGAAATGGAACGTTTGACATTTATCAGACTCATAAACTGACACTTGGAAAGGGAAGAAGACAACAGGCATAGATGTGAGCAGTTAATTTGGCGCCCTCTAATTTTTCTTTCCAGAAGGTAAAATATTTCTCCTGCCAATCCAGGATGACAACAATCTCTCAGGTGTATCGTACTTGACAGGTGAGGCTTCCTTTTAATGACTTCCCTAATTTGAAAGAAACTTCAACTGTTTAAGAGACCGAGTAAATACCGCGTTATTCTCTTTATTAAATGACATGGGGGGAAAAAATATGTAGGTTTCGCTATTTTTCAGAAAAAAGAGCATTGAGGAACTCTTTCCTCCTTTAATTTCCATCTTTCCCCAATGCACACGGTTCGGCAACATTTAAAAACGCCTGTCACTCCAATTCATCAGCAGTCAGCAACAGTGACGTTTCTGCCTCTTAAGTTTCCTCTTGAAATTAACCGTTTAGGAAAGTTAAAAAAGAGATTCCACAAGAGGGTTAAAATATTAAGACTGTGTTTTTAAATACAGGTTAGTCTTTGATTTACAACCACAGTTGCGTCCAGAATTTCTGTTGCTAAGCGAGGCAGGGGCTGAGGGAGTTTGACCCCATTTTGTGACCTTTCCTGCCACAGGCTGTTAAGTGAATCACTGCAGTAATCAAGTTAGTCACATGGTGGTTAAGCGAATCCGGCTTCCCCCACTGACTTTGTCAGAAGGTTGCCAAAAGCGGATCACGTGACCTTGGGACACCGCAACGGCCGCCAAGCATCCGAATTTTGATCACGTGACCACGGGGATGCTGCAACGGTGGCAAGTGTGAAAAATAGTCCTTGTCGTTTCAGTGTTGTCGTAATGGATGACCCAGGGCACAGCACAGAGGCAATGCAGTCAGCTGGCGATTCAAACCGCCCTTTAGTTGCTCCAAATTTTCCCCAAATGCTCCCACGTTTCTGGCAAGCCTCCAAACACAGGAAGACCCACACATCTTCAGCCACCTCTGGCTGCAAATAGTTTCACACACAGTCTGATTAGGAGAGGAATTTACTCAAGGCCCTGGAGATGACAAGGAATGATACATACATCATAAACCCAACGAGTCTGTGTGAATACACGCTTGCCTGAGCAGTTTCCGAAGAGAAGCCAAACTCCAGTCCGAGTTCTTTGAACATCCAAGCAATGTTGTCAGCCATTCCAAAAGTCAGAGTTTCCGGGTTTCCAAGCAGAAGTCACAGAACAAGAGATCAGCAACAGCACACACAAAACTCCAAGGAATCAGCGTTTGTTCCCGACAAATGCCTCTCCCCACAATGTCTCCTTAAATCTCAGTCTCCAGGTGTGCCTTGTGGAGAGGGGCAGGACGCTCTCCTCCCGAGCAGCTGATCCTGCCTGCGTTGTTCCCTCCTTCTCTCCATTCTCCGTGCTCTAGGATCAGGTGGGGGTGGCCCTTGCTCATCGTTTGAACTCTGTCACTCTTGTTCCTCTTGTCCCACTCCTGAAGGGCCCTGGCCTGCCTCGGCCTGCTCTTCCCCACATTCTTCTGAAGCCACAGACTTCCATAGGGTCCTGTTCCAGCTCATTTTCCTCCACAGATTCAGGCTCCGATGGAGGCATGACATCATAACTTTGAAAGGTCACTAAACAAACTGTCATAAGCCGAAGACTACCTGTATACTACAATGGCTAATGTATTCTCAGTAAGACAGTTTGCAGAGAGAGGGAGGAAAAAAGATTACTGTCCTTCGGTGCTGGGAGGTACCTTGATAGAACTGGTGCAATCCAGATTATGTATCTCCTCCTGAGACCATACGTTCCTTTCTGCCTTTTAGAGTGGGGAAATGGGACACAAAAGTCTCAACATCTGGTGCCTCTGTGTTCTTTTTGGTGAACTCTCTGGGCAGATGAGGGAAGAGGGATATTGCGGAGAATAGGCTAGTGTGCTTTCGACTGAGCCTGCTCAATGGGCCATTTGGTCTCCAAATGACAATTTCTGGATGAGCCTGCCTGATTTCCCCATTAAGTCCTTCCCTTGTTCCCAGCTGGGCTGCCAGACAGATATGGAAGCCAAGCACAGGGCAGGCCACGCATCGCCCTCCTCATCCCTTCTTGGTGTCACCAGGAAACGTCCCTACGAACTGAAGGCCTTCCATCATGGCAAAGTATTGGCTGAAGGGTACTCCGAAAAGGGTTAAGAACTCAGAAAATGTTAATATAGTGCAACATAGAAGCTTCGGTTCCAATAGGGTCAAAATGTTTTAGGGGGACTGAGTATTTTTAAGATTTTAAGCTTTGTATGTCTTGGGTTTTAAATGGGGATTTCGGCCAAATTATTTAATTCATTTTTAATTATTTTAAATTTTGTATATTTATATGTTTTTTAAATTTTAGGCTGTACACCGCCCCGAGTCCTTCGGGAGAGGGGCGGTATAGAAATTTGATTAATAAATAAATAAAATAAATAAACATGGTTGGTATGGTCTACAACCAGCTCAGCAGAGACTACAATCCAGGATAAGCTTCCTTTGGTCGATGGAAGAGTTTGAAGAATTTGAAAGCAGAGTGGATCTATGGAAAGCTACAAACAGCCAATGGGGGATGGAACCAATGGAGGAGCTGGCACCTGGGTGCGACGAAAGCTGAATGGACTACACACAGATGTAACAAGATCCAGAGACATTTTCAACAAAGGGGATATTCTGCTCTTTGCAACTGTGGCGACATGCAGACAACCACACATATGCACGCCTGCCCTTTGCGCCCTGATCAGCGTACACTTGAGGACCTCATGGCAACGTGACAGAATGCAATTAAAGTTGCTAAGTTTCTGGGCAAGGTCAGTAAATGCACCATTTCAGGCAAGGTAGTTGACTTATGGGAGAGGTGATGAAGCCTATAAAAGCGGACACATCACTAGAAGCCAAAATTACGTCTGATTTACTTTGGCCATGTCACTGAAGAAGTCAATAGTGCTAGGAACGGTTGGGGAACAAGAAGAAGGGGCAAACAAAGAACAAGCTGACTTGGTACCATCAAAGATGAACATCCAGCAGCTGAAAGAAGCTGTGCTTGATAGGGCAGCACGGGCAGCCCTTGCCTATAAAGTCAGAGATGACTGAACAGTTAAAACAACAACAAAGTTGACTTATGGAGACGTCGATGCTCTCGGAGCTTGGCTGTTTGCTCGGAGACATTTCATGACCCAACTGGGTAACATCCCCTGTGCTGGGGAGTGAAGGAGTTTGCCCCTTCTTTATAAAGCTTGCTCTTTATACAGTTAACTTACCAAGGTTTCGTATCCCTGCCTCATTTTGGAGCATTATAATCGGTAAACCGTGATGCAAAAAAAACCAAAAAACTTGTGGAAAGATAATACTAAAGAGCAAGTCAGACCTGACCACCTTTGCATTTAATGCATAGTACAAGCAGCATCAGTCACTCTTATGATGGCTGATGACCCGCGTAACGGTGACTTTGAGTGTACAGTAGTGGCCAAAATTGTGGAAACCTTTTGGGGAAAGTGCGTTTTTGAGGTTTGATGGCTAATAACATCACTTTTTTTGGGGAGTAGTACCATAAAATTATATATCAATGGAAAGATAATCTAATCAAGAACGTAACGCAACAACGTTTGTTCAATTACCTGTACTGTATTCTGGGAAATGTTAGAGCCAAACAACCAGAAAAAGGAAGCACAACTAGCTCAGGTTGATCTCAGGTAGCTTTCCTTCATCCGATGGTAGCCAATGAGCATGAGTGTTTAGAGAGCCAATCGGGTGTCATCTTGTTTTGGCCATGAGCCAATCAGATCACAGTTAGGATTCAGTGATTGATGTCATGTATTGAAGCTGAGAGGAGGACATTGGTCAGGGTGTTACGTGATCGCTATCCAGTTGAGTTGGTTTTTTTTTTTGTGTGTGTTCTTTCGTTGAGTGAGCTTGTCAAACGTAGTAAAATTAAAGTGCAAAGAGGAAAAGATGATTCTGCACACAATTAATTGATTGCCTAGCTGGTCCTTCCTACTAATGACGCCGTCCCTACCAAAGTGGGGGGGGGGGGAAATGGAACTTTGACTTTGGGTTTTGCTGATTAGATAGGCTTGTTGCTATAGAAATGGCCAATACATATTATTATGTGAAAACCAAAGGCTGAGGTTGTATGTTAGTCTATGCTTTTCCTTCTTTGTCCCTTTTTCCCCTCCACTACCCTTTTTTTTCCTCCCTTAATTTCCCCCTTCTTTTCATTTTTCTCTGCATTTTCTATTTTGATAAACCAGTGGTTCTCAACCTTTTTAATGCCGCGACCCCCAACCGGTCGTAAGTCGAGGACTTCCCAACCGGTCGTAAGTTGAGGACTTTCCCTGTCCGGGAGCACCACGAATGCAGTGGTGCCACCCCCTGTGCCGGCCGAGGCGTAGCTGGCAAGGGGCAGCGACGGCGCAGGGCGACCACTGGCTGGGCCACCAGCTGGCCCAGCCCAAGGGAGGTAAGGCACCCGCCAGGCCCCACGCGCGCCAGCAACCCTCCCTGCGCCCCCCGGTCTCCCACCCCTGGCCCTCTTTTACTTACATTTTTAGTAGTTGCTCAGCAGGGAGGGGTGGAAAGTTCCGGAGAGCTCGCCCTCGCTGCAGACAACTTGCAGCACCGTTTGCAGACTGGGACTTTTGGCGGGCTCAGCAGGGCGGAGACAGCCTGGACAATTCCTATTGGCTTTTGAAAGCCAATAGAATTAGACTCTATTCAAGAGAGTCTATTCTATTGGCTTTCAAAAGCCAATAGAATAAGAGGGAGTAGCTCAGCGAAGGAAAAGGGGGGAAAAATGGCGGACTGCGTTGTTTGGCGACCCCCGTGAAATGGTCGTTCGACCCCAAATGGGGTCCCGACCCACAGGTTGAGAACCGCTGTGATAAACTAATCAAATCATTTAAAGACCGAACATGGTCTTTGGACTTGCGTCTCGGCCACGCTGTAAATTTAGAGCTACCCCCCCCCGTGGTAAGATGGGCGACCAATGAAATTTAATTCATGAAATTAGTCACGCATTCGAGGAAGAAATAAATGCGTTTAACATTGTGGCATTCTCCGCGCAAGACAAGAGCTCCCTCTTCTGTCAGTTTTTTTTGAAAAATTTTTTTTAAAAAAACCACACAGTTATGTTTTACACAGATCCGTGTTCTCTTTAAATGAAATTCAGGGTGTCTTAATTATAACGTCTCAAGACATCAGAGGAGGAGGGGAGAATAAAAAAATGTCGCACTTTTGTACACTTCTAAAAAGCAAGCAGCTAGGAAGGAGCCAGCTTGAAAGAACTGGAAAAGTTGGGACACTTATTGGTCGCTCCTGTTGTCATTTTCAACACAGCAGGAATCTCCTGCGGAGAGCAGCCCGTGCTAATTTGTTAATGAATTGATTTTTTTTTTTAAAAAAAAATCTGAACAGCCCAATATTTAATTAATTTAATTTAATTTTTCGGACTTATATGCCGCTCCTCTCCAAAGACTCGGAGCGGCTTACAACATAAACAAAACAATACTTCAAAACTAAGTCCAAATCTAAAAATCATTAAAAAATACAACCCCATTGGAAGAAGAAGGAGGAGTGAAGGTTAGGCAAGTAGGAAGAAGGTATGAGGGAGAGAGGATGGAGGTGGGAGGAGGGGATGGAAGTAGAGAAAGGTATAAGTAGGTTGTTAGAGGGGAAGAAGAGGGGGTTAGTTTTGTTTTAGGAGGATGTGGTGGGGAGGGGGTACCGAGCAGTTTTGTTTGATTGTTTGGTAATTGTATATGTACATAATTGTTTACAGTTGAATTGTTATTTTATCTTTTGTTAAAAATTTTATAAAAATTAATAAAAATACTTCTAAAAAAAAAAATACAACCCCAGACGCATTCATCATTCACTCAACTTTCCACAGTCATCCCCAGGCCTGCCGGCATGGATAAGTTTTTAGATTATTTCGGAAGGCCGGGAGAGTCGGGGAAACGCGGACTTCAGGGGGCAGTTGGTTCCAGAGGGCGGGCGCCACAACAGAGAAGGCCCTCCCCCTAGGACCCGCCAGACGGCACTGTTTCGCTGACGGGACCCGGCGGAGGCCGACCCTGTGCGCTCTCACCGGTCGAAGGGAAGTATGTGGCAGAAGACGGTCCCGTAGGTATCCTGGTCCAATGCCATGAAGGGCTTTATAGGTAATAACCAACACTTTGAATTGCGCTCGGAGACCGATAGGCTCCTAAGCTCTCTAGGTGATTTACACCAGTGGTTCTCAACCTTTTTCAGGTTGAGACCCCACTTGCGCCTCCAATGCGCGGCACGACCCCGACTCGCGCGCGCGCGCGACAGGCCGATCCGTGCATGCGTGGCGCGCGCGCGATGAAAAAACAACAACAAAATGGCGGACCGCGACGGGCCGATCCGCGCATGCGTGGCGCGTGCGCGATGGGCCGATCCACGCATGCGTGGTGCGCGCGTGACAGGCCGATCTGTGGATGTGCGGCGTGCGACAAAAACAAAACAAAACAAAATGGCGGACCGCGATGGTCCGAACCGCGCATGCGCGGCACGCGCGCGACAAAAAAAATATGGCGGACCGTGGTGTCCGGCGACCCTCGCGAAACGGTTGTTCGACCCCAAATGGGGTCGCGACCCATAGGTTGAGAACCACTGATTTACACTAATGAGGTGAAACCACAAGGTAAAATAACCCAAATTGTAACCAACAGCAAAAGTAAATCATAATTGTAATTTAAAACTTGCCTGGAGTTACCAAAATAATTGCACGAGCTGCAGTAGAACAAGCCGTGCATAAAAATCAGGACTCAAATGCAAGAAACAAGTCGTGCGATATCCAAAAGCAAGCCATCGCAAGAAAATACGCCCAGTTTACTTGCCTAATTTACCTCTCCCCCTTTATTTTTCACTTCCTCTCCACCTTAACAATAACAACGCAGACCCTAAATCAAAACAATCCATTAAAAAAAAAAACTCATCTTATTAGAATTAAACAGATGATATTAATGACGATAACAATATCAATATCAATAACAATATCAATCAATTTTGATTTAGAGAATGTATATATTACATAGTTTAAAATTCTTGTTAAGATTATACAATAATTATGTTTGATGTAGTGGGGTTTTCTTTTGTTATACCCTGTAAGCATTCTGGGAAGTCGTGGGTTAGGGAGGGATTATAATCTTAGATATGATGTTTTCTCAACTGTATTTGGGGTTGGTGGAAGAATAATTAATTATTGTTACTAAAGGGTTGTCTGGGTGGCCTTTGGTGGAGTGAAGATTGATTTAAGTGGAAGTTGATAAGAAGGGGGAATAATAGGATGGAGATAGAGAAGGATGAAGGTTATTTGTTTGAGATGTTTATTTTCAGTTGAGTTATTATCATTAGATGCATTGGAAAATGTATTTATGCTCTGTTTATGGATGATTGTTTATTTTAATACTATGATTTGATATGATTAGTCTCTTTTTTCTGTTAAAATTTAAAAAAAAACCAATAAAAATATTTAAAAAAAAAAAAAACAATAACAACGCAGACCAAAAGAATCCAAATCTTTCGTATTATTTACAAGCTAATGAAGAAAAACAAGGTGAGCTGAATTCTGCAACTAACTCCAGTTGGAAATAACTGGGGAATCCTGACAGCAAATCCTCGCAGACTATTCTAATTTCCCCTATATTTTCATTTCAGATCAATATAAGAAGTTATTGGTACATCAAATGAAAAATAAAATGGGATAAAACCAGTCTCCACTTCCTTTTAAATCGATTCTTATCTGGCATGTGACAGCCCCAGAAAAAAGAGCAGAAAGAAGCAGTGCTTTTTTAAAAAAAAAAAAAGATTTTAAAATATTTTGTAACATTTGCATTTTAAGATCGGGAAGAAAGACTTGTTATATTGGTTTTAGCTGCGTTTAGTCGTTGCTTCTGAAGTTTTCTTTTCATTCTGCTGGACATCAGAGGAAACTGTCAACGTGGATTCAGTGCCATCCCACGTGGTACAAATGTGACACCGCACAACACTGTTGGAATTAGAGCCAATTCGAGAACTGTTGTGGGTCTGCTAACAACTTCCAAAACCTACTTATCCTTGCTTATCTCAGCTGAGTTCAAAACCTACTTTATTTTTTAGTTTAACATAGACGTATTCAGCTGAGCATCTAAGAGAAGGGGCTGTATTAACGTGCAAACGGATGCTAAAATAAGTGGTTTTGATTATTAACAAGGATAACAGTTGGAAGGGACCTTGGAGGTCTTCTAGTCCAGGGCTTTTCAACCAGTGGTATGGGTACCACCTGTGGTACATTGGCACCTGGCAGGTGGTACGCGACCATCCTAGAAAAGTGGTAGCAGGGGAGGCGAATCAGCTGAACCGCTGGCAGCACCGCACAAGCCTGAGCGAGAGACGGCTGGAGCTGCAGGGCTGTCAGGGCTCAGCGGAAGCGCCAAGATCAGTGCCGCTTTCCAGCTAATTGGCGCTTCTTCGGGGCTGTCAGGGCTCAGTGGAAGCGCCAGGATCAGCATGAAACTTCAGTTGGAGCTCGGTGCTGATCCTGGCGCTTCTGCTGAGCCCTGAAGAAGCACCGATCAGCTGGAATGTTGCAGCATCTCCACCCTCTTGTGATTTATATTCAGATGCTTGGCAACTGATTCATATTTATGACAGTCACAGTGTCCCAGGGTCATGTGAAGTGACCAAAACCTGCTGCAACCACCCAGCCGACGGGGTGGAATAAAAACCAAACACCCCCCATCCCACCCCCATTGCCAATCCTCAACAGAAATGCTCACAATGAAAACCTCGGACAGGAGGAAGAGCGCCGCCAGGCGGGCAGGCAGGTGTCTTGCTCGGGTGTGGCTTGGGGGGCACTTTTTTCAGTGCCATTGTAACTTCGAACAGTCACTTACAACAAACTGTTGTAAGTCGAGGACTCACTTTTTTCCTCTCTTTTTTTGGTCATCAGGTTTTTGACCCCTTGCTAGGCGACTGGTGGTACTCGGATGTTGCCATATCCTAAAAGTGGCACAGTGGGCGAAAAGGTTGAAAAGCCCTGGGCTAGTCCAACCTGCTGCTCAAGTAGGAGACGCCATACCATTCTGGACCAATGGCTGTCCGATCTCCTTCTGTGACGGGGCCCCCACAACCTCTGGAGGCAGGTTGTTATACTAATTAATTGTTCTAACTGTCAGAAAATTTCTCCTTCGTTGTAGGTGGGTTCTCTCCTTGATTAAGGGCAATGACTTCATTGATCTGGTCCATTTTATCACATCAAACCACCAATCCGTTGATTTATTATTATTTTTTTTGAAAGCCAGACACTAGAAAACACCCACAGTCCAGATGTTCTGCCTAAATACGCTGCTGGAATTAATTCTCGGCTGATGATGTTTCCCGTTCTGACAATCTATTTATTTATTTTATTTGGACTTATATGCCGCTCTATCCCGTATCCTTTGAGGGAAAGTATCGATAAGGCAATACAGCCAAACTACAGAACCCTGTCTGCTCTTAATCTTCTCCTTATAGCTGCCCGTACTTTGTGCTGTTGTCGGCTGGTTTCTTCCCGACATGCAAAGCAACTCAGCCATAAATCCTTACACGTCTCCTTAACGATTGCGACAGAGCTGGCTTGGAGAGTCAAATTAAATATCTGCCTGGGTAGCGACTCGCCTTCTTCCCGGCTCTTATTTATGACTGGAATAATCAGGGTCAGACTCTCTGCGTGTTCGTCAGAAACAGTTAAGGGACAATTGCACTTAAGGATTAATTATGGCTACTCCCGGAGGGAGCAAATGCAGCTACGGCATTAGGAAAGAAACTTAAAAAACAACAACACCCGAGTGCTGTTAATTGGAAAGAAAGAAAGAAAAAAAAGGTGACGGGTTGCCCAGTCGTTTAGAGACCGTTCAACGTTACAACGGGAAAAATGGGAGGTGACTATGTTTCACACCTACGATCACGGTAGCATCCCCGTGGTCACGTGATCAAAATTCAGGCTGTATTTAGGGCAAGTGGCCGTGTCCCCTTTTGCCAGCTTCTGACAAGCCAAGTTGAGGGGGGATGTTGGACTCGCGTAACCGCTGTGTTACCTACTAAACACCTGCAGTAGATTTACTTAACAACTGTGGCAAAGAAAGGTCATAAAATGGGGGCCAAACTCACTTAGCAACCGTCTCACTTAGCGACGGAAATTTTGGCCTCCGTAGCGGTTCTGAGTGGAGGGCTACCTGTTCTGTTCACAAAGTTACTTAACACACACACACACGACACAGATACAATCCCTCCCCGTTTTTCTCTAGCCTCTGTGAATGCCACACTCGGCCCTTTTCAGTTCGTGACAAGGAAAAAGCCGGTATAAAATAGAACAAATAAAATAAAATAACCATTCAAATCAGATTCCAACTACAGGAAGCAGTATTTGAATTACTGCTATTATTTTGCAAGTTTCGGGGGGTCGTTTTATTTTTTTTTAATTACCTTATCGCAGAATTCAGCCAGGGCCGTGAAGTCCCATTTCTTGGCATAGGAAATATTATACTTGAGGATTGCTTCCTGCAAAATAAAAAAATATAGCACAGCATTGGCAATGGGGAGGGAAAGGGTGTTTTGAATCAATTGCACCCTCTGCTGTTCAACTGCTATTTGGCCACAGATGTAATGGCGCCGACGTTTGCTGAAAATACAAATATAGTGGCTATGGGCTCTGCCTCCCAAGGACAATTCTATCTGTCCGTCCATTACCCTGGGGGGAGAAGTTTTGTCCCCCTCGGAGAAGGTTCGCAACTTGGGTGTTCTCCTCGATCCACAGCTAAGTTTGGAACATCATTTTTCGGCTGTGGCGAGGGGGGCATTCGCCCAGGTTCGCCTGGTGCGCCAGTTGTGG
The DNA here is from genome assembly GCA_034064705.1 of Bothrops alternatus. Classification (NCBI taxonomy): domain Eukaryota; kingdom Metazoa; phylum Chordata; class Lepidosauria; order Squamata; family Viperidae; genus Bothrops; species Bothrops alternatus. The sequence goes on along the minus strand of JARGCV010000234.1, from coordinate 216,267 downwards.
CCCTATTTCGATCGGGAGTCACTCCTCACAGTCACCCATGCCCTTGTCACCTCGAGATTCGACTACTGTAATGCTCTCTACATGGGGCAACCTTTGAAGAATGTCCGGAGACTGCAGGTAGTCCAGAATGCGGCCGCGCGAGCTGTCTTGGGCCTCCCAAGGCATGCTCATATCACTCCAGCTCTCCGTGAGCTGCACTGGCTACCAATTGGTCTCCGAACACAATTCAAAGTGTTGGTTATGACCTATAAAGCCCTATATGGCAATGGGCCAGGATACTTGCGGGACCGTCTTCTGCCCCATGAATCCCAGCGACCGATTAGGGCGCATAGGGCTGGCCTCCTACGGGTCCCATCTGTTAGACAATGTCATCTGGCGGGGCCTAGGGCAAGGGCCTTCTCCGTTGCTGCCCCAGCCCTGTGGAACCAGCTTCCCTCAGAGGTTCGTACTGCTTCCTCCCTCCTAGCTTTCCGGAAAGGATTGAAGACACATCTATGCCGACAGGCTTGGGGCATGTGAGCTGCGCTCTGCCCCTCGGCCCTAAGAGTGTCCCGCCATCAGTGCATGTGAATTGATTGAGTTTGTGTGTGGTATGAATGTGTTAATTTTTAAAATTATTGTAGTATTTTTTGTTGTGAGCTGCCCTGGGTCTTCGGAGAGGGGCGGCATATAAATGCGATTTAAATAAATAAAATAAAATATGTTTTCAAAAATTACGGTTGAGAGGGGAAATCGCTGGGAGCCTTCCGTTCCTATCTTTAGGGCTCCCTAAAGCCTAAAATGGCTACTTGTGGTAGCTCTTTCACACAGCTTTCGGTTTTAAGGACAGGAACAGCAAACTTTTGTGTGGGTTAAAATGGTTTAATTTCTCTTTAGCACCTTCCCAGGCTTTCAAGATGGCCTGAAAAAGTAGAAATGTGGAAGATTGTTTCTGGAATCTTGGAAAGGGTGCGAATAAGAGTAAAAAGCCATGTATTCCAATTCCTACTTTATGTCCCACCCCAAAAGTTTAAAGATAAAAGAGAAAGAAGACTCAGTGTATATTAGAACATGGGAAAATTTCTATCAATGGCTGGAAAGAGCAATTAGAGAGGAAGGAATGTGATATGTAACTTTGAACATATATGAGCAAGAAGAAGGCTATTGAGCGATTAATATATTGTTTGTGACAATTAACTGTTATCTATTATTGTTTGTCAAACACGTGAACTCAGCCATCATGCTGTTTGCTAAACGTTGAGAATGTTATTTGGAAAAACCCCAACCCTAACCCAAACCCTAACCCCGACCCCACCTTATTCCTAACCCTATAAAAACTAAAATAATTTATATATATATATATATATATTTGTTCCTGCGGATGGCTCTGGGTTGAGCTGAAACAGGTAAAAGAAAGAAAGATTTCTTTCTCCCATATTTGGGTTTACAGGGTGCAATTTAAAAAAGAAACACTCGATATACATCTCTTCCCTCCCTGATACTGCTAACAAAGTGAGACAGAGCCTGTGGCCTAGAGGTTAATACAACTGCCTAACATGCAGACAGCCCAGGTTCAGTGATTCTCTTAACAGCCATGGGGAAAAAAACAACATGTAAAATCAGCCACCAATTCCGTTGCCTAGCAATGAAAATTCTGGTCCAAATTTTGCCCGGTAAATTGAGGACTGTCTGTAATTCTTTGGCTGGTTACCGTCTGTAACTGAAAAGTCTTTACCTTCAGATCTCGGGAACAGGTGAATTTCTTGAGGAGCGAAGTCTGTATTAAGTCCCACCGGCTCCCAGCAGTCCTGTCACCGTTCTTTATAAAGAACAAATGTTTATATATCATATTAAGACCATTCAACCTCTTTTAAGATTTACTCCCCAGCGAGAACAAAGAAAATGGGGCACGCATGCAATTTATAAAGCATCAACCGAATTTACAACTGTGTTGCTATTAGGAAAGGAAGTATGACGCATTTACTTAAGTTTTAAGAGTATTGTACACAGTAATCAACCTTTCTCTCCCCCGCCCACTAATCAGTGGGACTGCACCAGTAAATATAATTTAGCTTCACGTTTTCTACTAACCGTGTTTCCCGGTCTTATATTTTGTTTGCCTCCAAAAGAGTCACCAGGTCTTATTCTTTTGGGGGGGGTCTTACTTTAGGAGCACCACAGCCAGGCCTCCCACACCCCGACACCTGTCACACCATCGCTTGACTTGCGGTCAGATGCCATGTGGCGCATTGTGCTGTTGCCGCTTCTCGTTGCCACTTTGATGCACACCTTTTCTCCTGGTACTCATCGTTTGTTTGATACTCGATGCACAATCTAGAACAGCGGTTCTCAACCTGTGGGTCGCGACCCCATTTGGGGTCGAACGACCATTTCACGGGGGTCGCCAAACACCGCAGTCCGCCATTTTTTTTTGGGTCGGCCATTTATTTTTTGGGGGGTCGGCCATTTTTTTCCCCTTTGCGATGCGGGCTGTCGCGCCGTGCATGCGCGATGCGGGCCCGCCATATTTTTTTTTGGGTCGGCCATTTTTTGGGGGGGGTCTGCCATTTTTTTTTGGTCGGCCATTTTTTTCCCCCTTTGCGATGCGCCCCGTCGCGCCGCGCATGCGCGATGCGCCCCGTCGCGACATGCATGCGCGATGCACCCCGTCACGCCGCGCATGCGCGATGCGGGCCGGGGTCGAGCCCCGGAAACGGTTGAGAACCGCTGATCTAGAACTTGTCGATGCCAGCTGCCCTGTGACTCACTACATTATTCTTTCTGGGGAAAACTGTTTTGCTACTCATCGTTTTTGCTCCTCGTCGTGCCTCCCAGAACCAATTAACGAGTATCAAGGCACCAAGGTAGTCCCTCCCACTTACCCAATAAAATTACTGTCCCTTTCTAATGCTGAACTTTACCAACTTCATAAAACGTTAATTTTTTTTGCTTGTGAATATGGAACGACTTGGAACCACAGATTTGTGCACCACGGAAGCATAAGGCTTGCTTATGGAAATGTTATTGTCATGAGTGCAAAAGCTTTACTAATTATAAACAGCGAAGGGGCTGCCATGGATTATATTAGATTTCTACAATATACTGATGATTACAATGTAAAATGCACATCGGAAACAATTGGCCAACGAACGTGATTGAGTAACACAACGATCATCAAAGGCACTGAGAGCATAGCTAAGAAACACAGAAGATCTTGTTGCTTAAATAGTTACGTGGCCTCACCTCATCTTCTACAGGATATAAATTCTGTTCCGAACAAGGCATTTTCACATGCTTATTGTCCCACAAATCCTTAAAATGGGTTGGGAAAGGCTTAGGCACTTCTCCCTCCTTCAGAAGATCTACCTGCCACAGAGAAGATATGCCGAAAAACAGAAGCAAATCACATTTAAGCTTAAGGTCCATATCCGCAACACTTCAAGACTTTTACAATCACAAAATATATGTGCCAGCGTTTCTCAACCTTAGCAGCTTTAAGATTTTTGGACTCCAATTCCGAGAATTCCTCAGCTAGTTAAAGCTCACACGTTAAAAGTTGTTCAGGTTGAGGAACATTGATATACAGAGGCCCACTCTGATTTAGGCAACCGTTCTATTCCCCCAAAAAATCTTGTTACTTTTTCTACAAATAGGGTATTTAGCTGTGCAATGTGTTACTTGGTGTTCTAGATAGCATTCATATTTTCACAGATTTTAAGCCTGAACATACATACATACATACATACATACATACATATGTGTCTTTGGTTATTCGGGTTTTCTCCCACATAAAATTGGAAGTGTCTTGGCGATGTTTCGACAAAAGTCCCATTCGTCATCTTCAGGCTGGTGCTTTCGGCTTCGCGCTTCTAGGCTTCGTGCTCCTAGAAGCACGAAGCTGAAAGCACCAGCCTGAAGATGACGAACACATACATACATACATATAGGGACTGGGAGAGTATCTGTAATTACATCTAACACTTTACTTCAAACAATGCAACCGATATTCATTTTACATCAGATATTATTTGATTTTTCTGTCTTTCTCAATGAAGTGGTAGCAAGTTGCCGTAATACAGAAAAAAAACATGTCCTATTGGCTTAGAAATATTAAGAATTGACAAGCAATTTAGGTACTGCGTCTCAAAAAAATCTGCTTGTGATGAGTGCAACTGATATGAACCAGATGATTTCCTTCTTTCTCCACTCTCCAGGTAGGAAACCTTGGGTAGACAAATGGTGAAGTGTGGGAACAAACGATAAGTCTGAAAATCAAGAAGCACTGATGAAATCTGCTAAGTTTTTCTTTGAACCTGCGTTTATATGAAACATACCCTTCACCCCCAATTTTTCTCTTTCTGAGATCCAAAGTTTTTTTGGGGGGGTCAGGATGTAGCCCTGTAAGTGCTTCCTCAACCTACAAAATGTCAAGATGTCATGGAAGAGGGTCGGTCCAAGAAAGAAAGATTTGCTAGTAAAGGAAATGTCATACTCTGATTGTAACCGTGTGTTTGGCAGATGGTCTCAAGTGAGGAAGATGAAGCCCACAGACCGGCAATCTTCGCATCTCTTCAATCGGCGTCCCAAACCACTTTTTGTTCGATGGGAGCGAGGGAGGGCTGTATTTACAATACTTCCTTCCCGGGCGGTGTTCACTCCTGTCGTTGAAAGATTAAGATAAAACTTTCATTGGGTAGAGAAAAATAAATAGCAACAAAAAGGACCGTTAATGAGAACTAAAACTAAGAAGGATACAATACAGCAGCGGTTCTCAACCTGTGGGTCGCGACCCCATTTGGGGTCGAACGACCATTTCACGGGGGTCGCCAAACACCGCAGCCCGCCAATTTTTTGGGGGGCGGCCATTTTTTTCCCCTTTGCCATGCGGGCCATCGAGCCGCGCATGCGCGCCCGCCATTTTTTTTGGGTCGGCCATTTTTTTGGGTCGGCCATTTTTCCCCCCTTTGCCATGTGGGCCGTCGCGCCGCGCATGCGCGATGCAGGCCCGCCATTTTTTTTTTGGCCGGCCATTTTTTTTTGGTCGGCCATTTTTTTCCCCTTTGCGATGCGGGTCGTCGCGCCGCGCATGCGCGATGCGCCCCGTCACGCCGCGCATGCGCGATGGGGGCCGGGGTCGAGCCCTGGAAAAGGTTGAGAACCGCTGCAATACAGGAACTGCGCAACTTACAACAATTTCCATAGTGGCTGTTTGAACGTACAACAGCACTGGGGGGGGGGAAATGGTTCATGACTGTTTTTCACCCTTTTGACCATTGCAGCATCCACCTGATCAAAATTCGTATGCTTTGGCAATGGACTCACAATTTATAATGGTCGCAGCGTCCCAGGGTCATGCGATCAGATTTTATGACTTTCTGACAAGCCAAGTCGATGGGGAAGCCAGGTTTACTTAACCACCATGTTACTAACTTGACAACTGTAGCAAGAAAGTCACTTAACAGCTGTCTTGCGTAGCAACAGGAATTTTGGGCTCAACTGTGGTCGCAGGTCAAAGCTACCCTGCATTCAGTACTCTCAGCTAACACGTCAAAAGAACTAGCCACATTATTCAACAGCAAAACAGCGACACTTTTGGCCTTAGTGAAGCTCATCCTTAAAAAAAAAACCAAAAAAAAAAAACCAATTCCAAGTACAAACGATTCGTCCTTTATTACGATGACGATGATATTAAATGCCCACTTTCCAATTGCAACTTCTGGCATTATTTTGTGAGAATTGTGGATCGGCTGATTGGGTTTTTTTTTTCCTCCCCCCCACCCCCCCAAAAATATTATTAGCACCACAGTAAAACTAAATCGCTTGTTTTGTCCTAAGTTTGAGGAGGGGGGGTGGAAATCCAGAAAACATTGTCTTTTATTCCCAATTGGGATTCGATGAAATGGGATAATGGAATAAGGAAAATTGCCTTTTCAAAACTCAAAAGCGTGTTTTGCACCATCCGCCAAACCTCTTGCCCTCTCGTCTGTCATCCCGTGATTTTGCCACCCCGACGTACCTGTGTCTATTTTACTCTTGAGTTTACTTTGAGTTGTCTTAGGATAACTCAAACGCAGCTCTTTGTAATCCCAAATTAAGAGCCGGGGGGGAAAGGGGGGGGACCCACCAATACCTTTTCTCATCCCCTCTATGGACCCGTGGGAAATGGGCGGTAATTTTAGAATCCTTCCTTCCCCCGTGCTTGGCGCTTCTGCCCTCCGATGCCAGGTGAGGCGAAGTTCCTGATACGTCCGTGAGTATCTCAGGATCTTTCGCGGGATTGTCCATGGCTTCGGTGTTGAGGCTAAATCGGTCCCCATCGCTTTTCTGGGGGGCAGACTGTCTCTTTCTGGAATCCAGGTCAGTCTCTGCCCTGTGGAACTGGGCGGAGTTGTCTGGTCCTTCCGACACGTCGATATTGTCGTGGTCCTCAAGAAGAGGGCTGATTTCCTCGTCGGCCTCCGACATCTGGCAACTGTTTCTGGAGTTGTCCACGTCCATGGGGGATTCGGGCTCGCTCTCCTTCTCAAATGAGGGCGACTCCCCTAAGCATCCGCGATCTCGGTCCCGAAAGCCATAAAGGTCAGACGAAGTGGCCAGACCACCTCCGTCGGAAAGCGGGCTCTCCGGGATCACGTCGGCCTCCTCAGGCTCAGCGTTGTCGCCCACGGGATCCTCAGGGCTGCAATTTTTCATCAACAGCTGCGGGCTCTGCGGAGTTGCCTCCCTTGCGGGATCCCAGTCTTTGGAAGCCTGTTTCAGGTTGGGCGTCTTTGTGGGGTTGCCTGGAGAAAGCTTTCGGGCGGTGCAGTGTTCCCAGATTTCACGACCGGCTCCATGAAGCTGAGCGCCAGTTTTGTACATCTGGTGAATGTTCACATTGGTCAAGGGCTCGCTTGGTTTCAGAGCCTCGGCTTCGGACAGCTTATCCCTACAGGGGCCCTCAGCTGGAGGAAAAGCCCCCTGCTTGTTGCTTGTTTCTGCGGATAAATCTGAACACTCCTGCTTGAAGAGGCCCTCGGCCTTTTTGGCATCACGGCTGAAACCATGGTCTTTTTTTACAAAAGCCATTTTGGACTCGGCTTCCATGTTGCTTCTTTTGCTTTGTCTGCAGAAAGAAGATGCAAAGCACGGTACATTGAAACAGAGAGACATTACACGCCATTCCTTGCCGCTGGCCAGGCGGCTAGCAGTTGGTATCCCAACAACTGGAGGGCACACAGTTGCCCCTCTCTGAATTAAAAGATTAAGAAGCTGGTAAAAAGGCTGGATTGGCGCATCCTTTTCATTCTGAATTTTCTAGATAAGCTTCTGTTCCGATTCCCACCCTTAGCACAAAGGACCGTGTGTTGCTCAGGTGTTTCTCTGCTTTGCTATGCTACAGGAAGACTTATGATTTGTTTAATGACTGTTCCAAGTTGCAGCGACACTGAAAAACATGACTATTTGTCACACTTAGGACCATTGCAGCATCCCCATGGTTACCTGAGTAAAATTTGGATGCTTGGTTGCAGTGTCCCAGGGTCACGTGATCATCTTTTGTGAACTTCAAACCAGCAAAGTTAATGGGGAAGCCAGATTCACTTACTCATTTAATAACTGCAGTGATCTCTTTAACAACCGTGTCAAGAAAAGTGATAAAATGGGGCAAAAGTCACTTAACAACTGGGCTCAATTGTGGTTGTGAGGTTTTCACGGGTGTTTGTATGTAGGTCTTTGGTTCTTCGGGTTTTCTCCCACGTAGAATTTGAAGTGTCTTGGCGATGTTTCGACGAAGTCCCATTCGTCATCTTCAGGCTGGTGCTTTCGGCTTCGTGCTTCTAGGAGCACGAAGCCGAAAGCACCAGCCTGAAGATGACGAATGGTACTTCGTCGAAACATCGCCAAGACACTTCAAATTCTACGTGGGAGAAAACCCGAAGAACCAAAGACACACACACACACACACACACACATATATATATATACACATATATATATATATATATACATATATATACATATATACATACATATACATACATACTTACATATATATATATATATAAAAAATAGTTCTTAAAACTGAAAACCTCCACAAGACACAACGCAAACAACATGCAAAAGATATAGCGTTTTTCTCGTAAAAATCCCCCAAATACTGCAATGAGTAATAGTAATAGTAATAGTAATAATAATAATAATAATAATAATAATAATAATAATAATAATAATAATAGTAAAGTTGGAAGGGACCTTGGAGGTGAACTAGTCCAACCCTCTGCTCAGGCAGGAAACCCTATACCATTTCGGACAAATGGCTGTCCAGTCTCTTCTTAAAGACTTCCAGTACCTCGTAATTAAAAAATTATGACAAGGATAAACTAAGCGATCGTGCCAAGCAGAGTGTGATTAAAGACCCTTCCTTTACAAAATAGTCCAAATGAGAAGCAGGCCCTCGGTCTGATATCAGCATCATTATGTACGTCACCTCCTACACTGTTCATTCTTTTTGTTGACATCCTTGTTAATAAAAGTATACTTCACTAAAAGGCATAACAGCAAAAGCTAACATTCTAGCGCAGGGGTGTCGAACTGCCGGCCCGTGGGGCTGGATGCGTCATGCTGAAACCACAGGGCAATGGGAAAAAGTCACAATACCTCGCAACATGTCACGTGACGTTGCAAGTTTGACACCCCAGTTCTAGTGGGATATAAGCGTCCTGGTGGAATAATCTAGCAGCAGCCGTTCCTATCGGCTGCAGCCGCAATAAAATTAGTTGAACCTTGTTTTGTTTTTACCTTTCAGATTCTATAGTTCTGGCTCCTTTGTTCTCCATCCAAGAGGTAATCCTCTTTTGTTTGTAAACTGGAAGGAAATATACAATAGTTTTACCGGAAGCAGAAAGCTTGGACCCATCAATGCCAATCATAAAACAGACCTCTATAAATTAATACGTATTTACTCTGGTACTTAATGGGCAGGAAGTTTGGGGAAATATACCAAAGCATTCAGAATTAGCTGCAGATCCAAGCCTGTGTTATTTACCAAAGTGTCACGTTTCTGACCCACAAGCTCCAGGTAGTTCTCGACTTTGGGACTTTTCTTGCCACAGTTGTTAAGTGACTCGCCGCAGTTGTTAAGTTAGTAACACAATGGCTACCCCATTGACTTTGCTTGTCAGAAAGGCACACGACCCTAGACACTGCAACCGTTGTTAATATGAACAAGTTGCTAAGTGTCCCCATTTTGATCACGTGACCACGGGGGGAACGCTGCAAGGGCCGTATGCATAAAAAGCAACCACGAGTCCCTTTTTTTCCAGCGCAGTTGTGACTTGGAACGGCCAGTTAACAAACTGTTAACAAAGTCGAGGACTACCTGTAGTTAAAACACAGCCAGAAAAGCCTCTTCAGTAGGTGGCTCCACATAGAGCTGGGCCTCTTCCAAGCTGAACACCATGCAAAATCCAATCGTAATAATAATAATAATAATAATAATAATAATAATAATAAGAAGAAGAAGAAGAAGAAGAAGAAGAAGAAGAAGAAGAAGAAGAAGAAGAGGAGGAGGAGAAGACGAAGAAGTGGAGGAGGAGGAGGAGGAGAAGGAGAAGGAGAAGGAAGAAGAGGAGGAGGAAGGAGGAGAAGGAGAAGAAGAAGACAAAGAAGAAGTGGAGGAGGAGAAGGATAAGAAGAAGAAGAAGGAAGAAGAGGAGGAGAAGGAGGCGAAGAAGAAGAGAAGAAGAAGTAGAAGAGGAGGAGGAGGAGAAGAAGTGGAAGAGGAGGAGGAGGAGGAGGAGAAGGAGGAGAAGGAGAAGGAGAAGGAGAAGAAGAAGAAGAAGAAGGAAGAGGAGGAGGAGGAAGGAGAAGGAGGAGGAGAAGAAGAAGAAAAGAAGAAGAGAAGAAGAAGAAGAAGAAGAAGAAGAAGAAGAAGAAGAAGAAGAAGAAGAAGAAGAAGAAGAAGAAGAAGAAGAAGAAGAAGAAGAAAGAAGAGGAGGAGGAGGAGGAAGGAGAAGGAGAAGGAGGAGAAGGAGAATAATTTTGGCACCCGGAACTCCACAGGAGGGAACTGCAGTTCTCCAGCAGAATAAAATAACAATAATAAAAAGACATTTGCAAACCCCAGTCAAGACTGCAGGCGAAGGGAACATGCCAGTCTAGGGTGGAGTCTGGGGGGGGAGGAAGGAGTTCACAGGAAGCAAGCCGGGCAGGGATCTCCTGGTGGTGACCCATTCCTCCCCTCCGCCCCTCCGCCCTCCAGGGTCTCAAAAATCAACGGGGGCGCTCGCCTTTGTTCCCCACGGTGGCTGCGGGGCTGCCGGGTCCGGGCCCTTCCTCCCGGCGGCGGGGAGGCGGCGGGGGCGGCGGGACCACCTTCTCGGAGGAGGAGGAGGGCGCCGGCCTCCCCCCGGAAGTGCCGGCGGGAGAGAAGGGGCCCACGCGAGCCCTTTTCCCGGGGGGTTCACACTCGGGCCCCGCGCTCATGCTGGGGGGGGCGACCCAGGTCACCCCCGGGAGACGGGGAGGCCCGGCCGCATCCTCCCTCGCCTCCGTCTTCCTCGTTTCCCCGCCGAGCCGGAAAGCGACTGTCGCAAAGAGAGCGAGGGAAGGGAGACGGGGAGGAGGAAGAGGCGGCGGCGGCGACGGCGCTCGGGGATGACGTCACGCGCGCCTCCCTCGCACGCAGGCGGATGACGTCGCGCGCGCGCGCGCCTCCCTCGCTCGCAGGCAGGCAGGCGGCTGACCACGCGCTCCTCTCACTCTTTTTAGAGGTCGTCCTCGCGGCGAAGGGGAGCTTCCGGTCGGGGGCCGGAAGGGGCGGCGCCGAGGGGGGCAACGCGGCGCTGAGGCGAAAGAGAAGAAGCCGGAGGAGGAGAAGGAAGAGCAAGGGCGGCCCGGGCCCTCCGCCGCCGCCGCCGCCAGCATGGAAGGAGGCGCCGGGAACTCGAAGAGCTCCGGTTTCGCCGGCCTCTTCGGCGCCGGAGGAGTAGCCGGGCCGGGCTATTCGCACGCGGACCTGGCCGGCGTCCCTCGTGAGTGGGCCTCGCCGCTTTCCAGGCCGCGCCTGGGGGCCCCGCGTGGAGGCTGGGGGGGCCGAGCTTGGGGAAAGGCCGCTTTCCGTGGGGGTGGGGGGGGAGGCGGAGAGATTCAAAGCCCCACCCCCGGTCGGAAGGGGCCCTTGAGGGGGGGGTTAAAGGTCCATCGGGCAGCACGTGCGCATCCGCCATACACACACACACACACACTCACTCACACCCAATTGGGTCTTATTTTGGGGGGAAACAAGCTCTCTCAAACCCTGATCTGAATCTATGGCCCTTTGGGATCTCCTGGTGGTCTCTCATCCAGGTCCAGCCCTGCTTTATCTCCTGAATCCGGACATCTCACACACACACACACACACACACACACACACACACACACGATTGGGTCTTATTTTTGGGGAAACAAGCTCTCTCAAACCCTGATCTGAATCTATGGCCCTTTGGGATCTCCTGGTGGTCTCTCATCCAGGTCCAGCCCTGCTTTATCTCCTGAATCCGGACATCTCACACACACACGCGCGCGCGCGTGCGCACACACACACGAGGTTGGGTCTTATTTTGGGGAAAACAAGCTCTCTCAAACCCTGATCTGAATCTAGAATAGAATCTAGACTAGACTAGAGCTGGAAGGGACCTTGGAGGTCTTCTAGTCCAGATCCTGACGTTGCCCTTCCTTGGATTCATTTGGGAAAAGTCCCCCCCCTGTTGTGCCAGGCTAAGTCTATGGCCCTTTGGGATCTCCTGGTGGTATCTCATCCAGGTCCAGCCCTGCTTTATCTCCTGAATCCGGACATCTCTCTCTCTCTCTCACACACACACACACACACACACACGATTGGATCTTATTTGGGGAGAAATAGGCTATCTCAAACCCTGATCTGAAAATAGAGTAGAATAGAAATGAAAGTAAAGTAAAATAGACTAAAACTAAAACTGGAAGGGACCTTGGAGGTCTTCTACTCCAGCCTCCTTCAGGACTTCCTCTCGCCTTCCAGATCCTGACGTTGCCCTTCCTTGAATTCATTTGGGGAAAGTCCCTTCCCCCCACCTTTGAATTGCCTCCCCCCCCCGTTGTGCCAGGCTAGCCTATAGCCCTTTGGGATCTCCTGGTGGTTTCTCAACTTTTTTTGCCACCGTGAACTAAATGATGTAGTCATTAAGTGAATATGACTTCTCCCATTCACTTTCCTTGTTGGAAACTGGCAGTTGCCAACCGCCCAAGTTTTGATCGTGTGACCTTGGGATATTGTGATAGTTGTAAATGCAATTGTAAGTCACCTTTTTTTAATAAATATTTTATTGGTTTTTAACTATAACAATCTCCAGTGCCTGGTGTACAGCGTGTTGTCTTGGTTTATATTTTAACAAGAAAAACAAGGACAGTAATAATGAACAGTCAATAATGATTACATTTGATAATTCCATAATTAATATATTAATAATACATTTCTTTGGTCTTCCCTTCTCCCATTTGTATTTTCCTTCTTCAACCTTAGCCAAAATATAATTTTTAATATTTTCAATATATAAATGATTAGGTATAGGCATTTTTTTATATTTATACAAATAATAATCTCTCTATATATCATTTTTTTCCAGCTTATATTATTCTCATAACCATCATCTCATTAGCTCAGCATACATCCTATTTTTATAATATTTGTTTGTTTAGATTCCTTTATATTTAATTCAATTCTTACCAGTCATAATTTCTTCATATTAGTCATCTCACTGTACATATTCCCAATATTTTATGTCATGCATTATAAGTCACTTTTCTTAGTGCTCTTCAATTATTCAAAAGTCATTAAATGAATGTTTCTAAGTCAAGCATTACATGCAGCCTTCTTTGGTTGAATTGTTTTTTTATGCTAGGTTGGCATACTTTCCAACTTGAAACCTTGTTTTTTTTCTTTCAGTGACTGGAATGAATCCCTTGTCCCCTTATTTAAATGTTGACCCTAGATATCTTATACAGGTGAGACCTCCATGATTGCTCTCTGTGTATTGAGATGTGCTTGTATGTGAATCCACATTCAAAAATGCCTTGAATTTGTGATTGTATAAATTACTTGATGTATAACACTGATGTGGTTTTGAATACGATTAAAATAGGTAACTGAAAATGTGGTACATAAAGACTCCGCAGTTAGGTGAGCGCAGTTGTTTGTGGTCAGGAGCTGTGTTCTTTAATTCTCTGACTGGAGGACTTCTTGAAAACATCTGGCTGGCTTCAGGTGAAAATACATTTCTCCCACAAAGTACTTGGGAATGTGTGAAAATAAAGTCAAGCAAGAAACAAATGGATTACTCTGTCATGAATAAAACTACCTTAACGTTTTAAATACGTCACACAAACCTGTGTAACCTAAGTTGTTACGGTGCAGATTTCTTTCCACTCTGTTTGGATGCATTGCATTTTCCTTTCCCCAACTGCCAAATAAGAAGTTACATAGCTGGGCCCGTTTTTTTGAATTTGAAAAAAATTCAGATTTTTTTTTCTTTGTGTTATATCATTTAAGAAGAAAATATTAGGCATACTCTCATAATCCATTCTTTTTTTTTTTTTTCCTGTGGGTTTTTCTAGGCCTCCCCATCTATAGAAAAGGGCCCTAATCTCAGAGTTGGTGATTCTGAATATATTTTGTTCCTAAATTCCAGCGGTGGTCAGCTGTCTGTCAGAACTGTGTCTTTGACAGTGTTACACTGCTGGGAGAGAAAGGTACTGTGTGTTTAGCTGTCTGTCATTTTCTCTGTTCTGGAGGCAAGTGACACCAGTGTTCACAGTACTGTGCTTTGCTGAGAGTGTGTTGATCAGAAAACCTGGTCAGCGCTGGTCTGAAAGCATACACAGCTATGGGTTGGCATTAATTTCTGAAACAGTATTATGCAACAGTGTTAGTATAGCTCATTACATCAGCCATGTCGATAGTAACTAATGTTGGATTAAGAATGTATTACAGTTTCTCACTGGATGCTGGATAATGAAGGTAACATTTATTTGTATTGTAGAAATAAAATAGTTCTCTTTTGTAGGGCTCAGTAATAATTCAAAAGAAAATCGGGCAGACTCTTTTTCCCCCCTTCTATTTTATTTACTGGGTGGATGGACAATTAACAGCTTCCCATAAACGCTCTAATAAAATGAGTTATCATGTGCTTCTTTTCATGAAACTAAGGAATTCAAATGCAGCTATTGCTGAGAAGAATTAGTTTTTGTTTCAGGATACAGATGAATTCATTTTACCTACTGGAGCTAGTAAAACCAGGGGCAGATTTGAACTGGCGTTCTTCACAATTGGCGGGTGTTGTATTACAGGTGGGTGTCATCATTTTCTTTTGGTAATCATGGATGCTGGATTGATGTTTGTGTTCAGTAGAATATATAGAGAGGAATAATCAGCCAATTCTTCAAAAATTCCCTTTTTGGCAGGTAAAGTGTGCTGTATTTGAGGTGTATTAAAGGATGAAACCCCAGTTTGAGATTGAATGAATCCTCAAAAGAAGTAATACAAACCTGGGATTATTAAACAGCTTCAGAAAAAGGCAGTATACTAATAAGGTGCTCCTTGCTCACAATACAGAGTGAAATATTTTCCTGCAACTTTTAATTCTGTTGATCGATGCTCAGGTCCACTGGGAAGGCAGCTGTCTTAATTGATGCCATTTTCAACAGTGGTACATTATTGGAAGATACAAGTACTTCCTTGTGATCTGTGTCATCACCATTTTGGAGACAATAGCAATTTGAGATCGACTTGGGCAACAAATAAATGTACCACTTTTAATGATTAAATTTTCATTGCTGTCACTTGAATGTCATGGAATTGAAGCCCTACATTGCACGCACAAACTTGCGCTTTTAAAAGAAATGTTAATTCCCACCCACCCACCTTACCCCATTTGCTCACAATATCTCAGTGTGTTCCATCCCATGATTTAAAAATCCCTGTCATATTACATATATTGTATACAACACATTTTTTTAAATAAATACTTACATTTTTATTCATTTGGCTTTAGCGGTTTTGTAAGCAATTTAAAAATTGTTGAAGGTTGCTTGGAGGCGTTATTTTTTTTTACTGCATGTTCACAAAGCATACTTTATTATATTTTAGGGAGTCTCTGGCTGAGAATAATAATAGCGTTTTGGGTTACGGAAGGCAGAGAAAGGAATATTTAAGAGTGGAACCAAGATAGGTTGAGAAAAGCCTCCTTTACATTGCCGTGATTTCCGTTTCTATAATGTGACTAATAAAAGCATCCGCATCGTAGTATTGTTGGAGAACGATTGGTTTTAAATACAAGTATGAGATTAATCAGCTTTTTTTTTACACATATTCCGTTCTGATTTATCTGACCAGGAGCTGCTTTTGGGGCATTAAATGGCTTGAGATTGGGTTTGAAAGAGACACAAAACATGGCTTGGTCCAAACCTAGGAATGTACAGTAAGTATTTGATTTCATTAGAGGCCATTCACTCACTTTCTTCTCTATTTTGAGAATGCAAAGCCATTCTTGATGTGTGACCGATGTGGGTATCATGCATTTGCTTAATCTCTGATCTAAGTTTGCTGGTTGTGTCATTGAGGCCCAGGATGTTGAGGCAAATTAAGGTTATTGGAGCCCGGGTATAAAATATGAATGATTCCCTAAATAGTTTCTCCCCCTTCTGCTAAGAAGTTTTAAGTTTGGGATGAATTTATTATTGGATAGATATAAAAATCTCATCATTCCCCTTAAAAAAAAGCTCACCCTAAATTAGAAAAAAAGAGTAGACTTATACTCTTGTATTGACTTATATAGTCACCGCCATGGTTTTCCCAGTTGCGATGTATGGCTGTGAAAGTTGGACCATAAGAAAGGCTGAGTGCCAAAGAATGGAGGCCTTTGAACTGTGGTGCTGGAGAAGACTCCTGCGAGTCCCCTGGACTGCAAGGTGATCCAACCGGTCAGTCCTAGAGGAGATCAACCCTGACTGCTCTTTAGAAGGCCAGATCCTGAAGTTGAAACTCAAATCCTTTGGCCACCTAATGAGAAGGAAGGACTCCCTGGACAAGAGCCTGATGCTGGGAAAGATTTAGGGCAATAGAAGAAGGGGGTGACAGAAAATGAGGTAGCTGGATGGAGTCACTGAAGCACCAGGCATGAGCTTAAATGGACTCCAGAAGATGGTAGAGGACAGGAAGGCCTGGAGGAACGTGGTCCATGGGGGTCGCGATGGGTCCGACACGACTTCGCAACTAACAACAACAACAACAATGACTTATACCAGCAGCTCCCAACCTTTTGGGCACCAGGGACCAGTTCCTTGGACAGAGGTTTTTCTACAGACCGGAAGGAGTGTGGTTTTACATACTGCCTGTTTCCCACAGATGGGGCTTCCCTTGTTTGGGCAGCCAGTTTCTGGCATGCCATCTGCAGTTTGGGACCCCTGACCTATACAGCCCAGTAAATAACTTCACTTTTTTAAAAATAGGCTTCATAACAATTTGAGGGCATCTTGGATGGTTAATTAGTAATAATTATTCTCTTGTAACCTTACAAGATGTGTATAACTATTGATAATCCCTTAGTTTTCTAGAGGTTTTGTTTCTTGGTTGAAAAATCCGGACCTTTTCCAAACAGGCTCTACAAGTTTGCATTTTGTTCTTGACATGTTTCCAACAGCTTCTTTTATTTATAGGTAGGTAGGTCGATCTTTGGTTATTCGGGTTTTCTCCCGCGTAACATTGGACGTGTCTTGGCAACGTTTCGACAAAGTCCCATTCGTCATCTTCAGGCTGGTGTTTTCGGCTTCGTGCTTCTAGGAGCAATGTGTGATCGTAGCTGTTTCTAGAAGCACGAAGCCGAAAACACCAGCCTGAAGATGACAAATGGGACTTTGTCAAAACGTCGCCAAGACACTTCCAATTTTACACGGGAGAAAACCCGAATAACCAAAGACCTACATACAAACACCCGCGAAAACCTCAGAAAACAAATATATATATATATATATTAGATATTGCTTTGAGTGGGTGGTTCCTGGCATTAAAATATTGAGCTTTCCGTAAAACTGAGGACAGAGGTGGATTTTTGTGGAACGACCCAAGTCAGAATGGCGGCATGTAATTGTATCATTGTATCTTAGTTTCATTTTGGAAGGGCAGTTGCGTTTAAATAGGCTAGAGAGGGCACGTTTTTGCATTTTCTGCTCTGGCGAGTGGAACAAAAAGAGTGACTAATAAATAGGTGCTTCTAGCAGTTGTTTTAGACTTTTAAAAAATGGTCAAATGAAAATGAAATGATTTGAACCAGCAGATGGTGCCAAACTTCAATTAGCCTTTGTGGAGTTCTGGGAAGACAGAATAAAGGTCATTGCAATGTTGCTTCGTTCTCCAAACAGGGATGAGTTGTGAGAAACTTTATGGAGGATTACAAATTCCGGGGGGTGGGGGCAAAAGGATGGAGAAGCAGGCAGGTAGAAAGTGGAGCACCTTCAGAGAACCTCCTGTTGGAAAAGGCAGGGGGAAAAAAAACCCAGGTGTCCTATATAGCAAGGAAGAGAGCATAGCCCCAAGCTCACCACTTGGGTGACCTAGTTTTTTTTTAAAAAAAAAAACCCTGCATGTTCACTATTTTCATCACCATCAGCACCATTATTTGGGGGAGGGGATGTCGTGACATCTTAAAAGTTGGTAAAATCCTGCCTTAAGCCACGTGGAAGGTACGTTCACCAGCAGGCTTGTGCTTCTGTATGGATCCCCCTAGCTCAGAGGTTGCCAACTTTTCATAGAGAGAAGGGGAAGCATTTTACACGCTCGCATGTGCGTGAGCAGGGGCCGCGAGCAAGCGCACACGGCGCAAGCGGAGCGGGGCTGGCGCTCACGTGATACTGGCCCTGCCCCATGCTTGCGCAGTGGCGTTCCGTTTTTTGCATCCTGAGGCACAGCAGCGTCCCGTTTTTGCACCCCGTGTCACTAGCACGAGTGGGGGCTATGTGCACGCACACATGCGAGCCCTGGCCAGCCTGCCCGGTGGCCACGAGGCCACAGCCCGCTACCGGGTCGTGGCCCACAGGTTGGGGACCTCTGCCCTAGCTTGGTAAAGTATTGCTACAACAGTGTATCTCTTTTGTGCGATGTTTAGATTTACTGCCCCGTAGGCGTATCAAAATGTCAGAATAGATTTCTTGGCAAGCTCATTTTTCCAGTCTAGAAATGATGGATTATTTATTTATTTGTTTGTTTGTTTCGATGTCTATGCCGCCCTATTCCGAAAACTCAGGGCGGCTTACAACATAATCAGTAGCATATAGAAATCAAATACATTATAAAACCCCTAGATTAAAACCAATCACCCGAAACAAACTTACAACAAACATACCCTGGCTGGGGCAAGGTGTCAACCGCCCCAGGCCTGCCGGCAAAGATGAGTCTTAAGTAATTTGCGGAAGGCGGAGAGGGTGGGGGCGATACGGATCTCGGGGGGAGTTGATTCCAGAGGGCCAGGGCCGCAACAGAGAAGGCTCTTCCCCTAGGCCCCGCCAGGCGACACTCTCTGGCTGACGGGACCTGGAGAAGGCCGACTCTGTGGGCCCTAACCGGTCGCTGGGATTCATGGGGCAGCAGACGGTCCCGCAAGTAACCTGGTCCGATGCCATGTAGGGCTTTATAGGTCATAACCAACACTTTGAATTGGGTTCGGAGACCAATTGGCAGCCAATGCAGCTCACGGAGTGATGCCGAAATGTGGGCATTTCTGGGCAAGCCCAACACTGCTCGCGCGGCTGCATTCTGCATTACCTGAAGTCTCCGAACGTTTTTCAAAGGTCGCCCCGTGTAGAGAGCATTGCAGTAGTTGAGCCTCGAGGTGATAAGGGCATGAGTGACTGAGAAGAGACTCCCGGTCCAAATAGTTTACAGGGACTTTACTCCTGTTCATTTCATATGAAGCCATAATGGTTTCTTTTTGAATTCTGTCTTGTCATTGTCTCAGCACGTGCTCACTGATGACCCGGTGTCAGAAAAAATAACCTGGTAATAAAATAGATGTGACCACTTCACTGTTCTGTTCTATAAAGTAGCTGGGAACAAAGTTTTCTATCAGCCAAGTCCCTACAACGGTGGAAACGCAGAGCGATTTGTCTCTGTTGGGGATGCACTGCAAAGTAGTTATATTACCTTTTGCTTACTCTCTAGCAGCTGGATCAAACAATGGTCTAATTGCCTTAACTTTCATTCCCAAGAGACTTTGTTATGGATTGCCTTATCTGGAAACATGATTCAGCCTCCCTCAAGAGGGAAGGCTAAATACATTTAACCAGCATGTTGACGGAGAAAAGCTTTAATAACATGTTGATGCCTAGTGCTTTTCTCCAGAATTGAAAAATTAGAAGCTAAAGAGGTTCTTAAGTAAGGATCTGCTAGGAACCTGCCTTGTTTTTCACGTACACGATCATTTTTTTCTTGTCAGATATTCTCCAGGATCTTTGCTACTTGATTTAAACTGTTTATTGCTGAAAGAATTGCTGTTTGTATTGATTGTGCTGTAGTAAATGCTAATTACGGAAGCGATTTTTAAAAAATAACAAATAAATAAAAATTGGCCACCGATTGATTGGGTAGTGCCGAATTGGATTTACACAAAAAATTCCAGATTTACTTGACAATGCCAGCTGCCTTAAAGGTAGCTAACAAACATGTTGGCAGTAAGACACTTTTACGCCATTGCTAATCCAGGCATGGCAGAGTAAAATGACATGGAAATTTTTTCTGTAACACTCAGTTCCTTTTTGTGGGAAGGCTTGCAAAGCTCATCCTTTAATTATCATTGCCTAATGTAAAACCGGTTATATAAGATAAGGGTGTTGGCAGACACTTGGCTGACCTATTATTTGGGCATCACACTAAACATCTTGTTCCTTTCTTGAAGGGTCTTAAATATGGTGACACGGCAAGGAGCATTATGGGCAAACACTCTTGGGTCTCTAGGTAAGTGTGCTTGTTTCACAAACTCAATCTACAAAACTCCCATTTCCCCCCCTCCCAAAAAAATAATAATAATAATTAGGATGTTAGAAAGAGATTTTAAGATCCAGTTGAACTGTACGACAAGTCCAGGAGCTCTTACCAGCCATTTGAATAGCATAATAGCATCCTTGGCTTATGGCAGCAATCAGGAGCACAATTTCCCTTGCTAAGCAAGGCGGTGTTAAATGGGTCGCATCCTGTTGTGTGTACAACCCTTTCTGCTACGCTTATTAACTGAATCGTGCAGTTGTGAAGAGAATCTTGCATTCCCCGTTGACTTCGCTTGTTGGGCGTCAGGTAGGAAGATTGCAAATGGGGATTACGTGACCTCAGGATGCTGCAGCTCTTGTAAAATACACCCCAGTTGCCAAGTGCCCGAATTTTGACCACGTGACCATGAGGGGGCTGCAACGGTCTTAAGTCCCTGTTGCAGCTTTAAAGAATCACTAAACAAACTGCTGTAAGCAGAGGACCTTACTAGCACACTGCTCTGAATCCCAATTCAAGGATTGAAGCTGTTGATCATTATGCTGCTTATTGAGCATTTAGAGGTGACCGTACCCTGGATCCTCCTATCTACGGGGCAATTCTAGATTGCAACCCTGGAAAACAGGCCAAAAGACTTGGGCTCATAAGCGATTGGGTTCAGAGTGCAATCGGGCAGGTGATACATTAACAGATGCTTCCCAGCTGTGTTGGCTTTTCTTGTGTAATGTTTCTCTGTGTTCCCGATCTTTTACCCTGACCTGCTTTTGCGCAAACAGTATGGATTCAGTGGGCTCATAGATCGCTGGACAGAGGGGAAAAGATGAGAAAAATTCCTTTTTATGACTCACACCGGCTAAGCTGCAGCGGCACATCCCCAGATCAGTCCTTACCATCTCATGAGCTTGATAAATATGTTGTTTCCAGATGTGAAAGCTAAAAAGAGACCAACTCTTCAGGTTTCTATCCTTAAATCTGGGTTTGTGTACGTGTGGGACAGTCTAACACAGCGGTTCTCAACCTTTTCCGGGCCTCGACCCCGACCCCGGGGTGCATCGCGCATGCGCGGTGCGATGGGGCGCATTGCGCATGCGCGGCGCGATGGGGCGCATCGCGCATGCGCGGCGCGACGGCCCGCATCGCAAAGGGGGGGGAATGGCCGACCAAAAAAAATGGCCAACCAAAATAAAAAAAAATGGGCCCGCATCGCGCATGCGCGGCGCCGCATCGCAAAGGGGAGAAAAATGGCCAACCAAAAAAAATGGCGGACTGCGGTGTTTGGCAACCCCCGTGAAATGGTCGCTCGACCCCAAATGGGGGTCGCGACCCACAGGTTGAGAACCGCTGGTCTAACATGAATTGCAGTAGGAGTGGTTCCCTTGAGAGTGGCAATAGCACTTAGACTTAACACACCGCTTCAAACAGCCCTCTCTAAACGGTTTACCGAGTCAGCTACTTGCTCCCCCCCCAACAATCTGGGTCCTCATTTGACCGACCTCGGGAGGCTGGAAGGCTGAGTCAACCTTCAGTCGATGAGGATCAAACTCCTGGCAGTGGGCAGAGTCAGCCTGCAATATGGCATTCTAACCCCTGCGCCACCATAGACGGCGGCACCCACTGATCAGGTCTGCCCCACGTGGGTCTGATCTGGTTGGTTGAGGCGCCTCCCCCATCAGCAGGACCCAAGCCCAACTTGAGTGCTTCTTTTGAGGCTCGACTACTGCAATGCTACCTTTGAAAAACGTTTGGAGACTTCAGGTAATGCAGAATGCAGCCGCGCGAGCAGTGTTGGGCTTGCCCAGAAATGCCCACATTTCAACATCACTCCGCGAGCTGCATTGGCTGCCAATTGGTCTCCGAACGCAATTCAAAGTGTTGGTTATGGCCTATAAAGCCCTACATGGCATCGGACCAGGTTACTTGCGGGACCGTCTGCTGCCCCATGAATCCCAGCGACCGGTTAGGGCCCACAGGGTCGGCCTTCTCCAGGTCCCGTCAGCCAGACAGTGTCGCCTGGCGGGGCCTAGGGGAAGAGCCTTCTCTGTTGCGGCCCCGGCCCTCTGGAATCAACTCCCCCCGGAGATCCGTGTCGCCCCCACCCTCTCCGCCTTCCGCAAACTGTTAAAGACACATCTTTGCCGGCAGGCCTGGGGCAGTTGACACCTTGCCCCAGCCAGGGTATGTTTGTTGTAAGTTTGTTTCGGATGATTGGTTTTAATCTAGGGGTTTTATAATGTATTTGATTTCTATATGCTACTGATTATGTTGTAAGCCGCCCTGAGTTTTCGGAATAGGGCGGCCTAGAAATCGAAACAAATAATAAATAAAATAAATAAATAAATCCGGTAACCTTGAGTTGTCTACTGCTATTAAAAATAGAGATATTTGTAAATGAGAACTGCTTACGGGTGAGCGACAGGAATTCTGAGTTCTAACTGAGGCATGCCCGAGGTCTTTGGCACGCTGGGCAGTTTTAGTTTCAGAGGGGGGGGGGAAACCTTTCGAATCTAATCCCACTTTCCAAAAATAATTCTGCCTGGCCCTTGGTCGCTTAAGAAAGACGTGCCTGTCGTTCCCCTTTCTGAGTCTGTGATCCTGTGCTTGCTCCCTTCCAAATCCAGAGCAATCGTTTCAAGAGAATGTTTGAAACAATTTGAGTTCCCCATCCCTATATTTTGCTCCCGGTGGTGGTGAAGATGATGCTAAGCATGCAGGAACAGGGTGGTTGATCAAATCACAGGTAGTCCCTTGCCTGACGAGTGTAGTTGGGCCAAAAATTTCTGTTTGCTAAGCGAGACTGGATCGAGTGAGTTTTGCCCCATTTTACGACCTTTCTTGCTAAGTAAATCACTGCAGTTATTAAGCGAGTAACATAGTTGTTTAAGTGAAACTAGTGATTCCATTGACTTTGTTGGTCAGAAGGTTGCAAATGAAGAATCTCATGAGCCCGGAACATAAAATATGAGTCCATTGCCAAACGTCTGAATTTTGATCCCCTGATCCACGGGGATACCGCAACGGTTACAAGAACGGTCCTAAGTCACGTTTTCTGTGCTGCTGTAACTTCATCAGACAGTCATTCAACGAACCTTTGTTAAGTCAAGGACGACCGGGACAAAGGCAGCAACCCTCCCTGCAACTCAAGCCAGGGCCTGCCATCCGTTGAGCTGAAATCCTGAAAGGAGCTGAAATCCCGAAGGGAGTGCTGCTCCAGTTTCATTCATGAGATCTTGTGAGAAGGGTGGGAAATTTTTGTGTTCCGCAAGTTAGAAATGTCCTTTTTCCAAGTCAGCCTTAAAAGGGGGTGGGGGGGGAACACTGATGCTGAACAAAAGGGCTGACACTCTGTGCTGTGTCCTCCTTCTTGGACGGGCATTTTAACGTCTCCTTTATCGGTTTTAATTTCCTCCCAGCGCTGCTGTACAGTGCCTTTGGCGTCATCATTGAAAAGACACGAGGGGCAGAAGACGATCTGAACACGGTGGCAGCTGGGACCATGACAGGGATGTTGTATAAAAGTACAGGTATGGGAGCAAAAGGACTTCTGTCTCCTGCTGGTTTTGACCATACTGGTCGTCCTCGGCGCACTAAAGCAGGGGTGTCAAACTCAAATTTCATTGAGGGCCGCATCAGCATTGCAGTTGCCTTCGGGGTGTGTGTGTGTGTGTGGCCAGCGTGGGTGCGGCCTACTGAGTGGGCATGGATGGAGTAGGTGTGGCCTGCTGAGTGGGCGTGGCCAGCTCTACATCATTCGCGTCAAGGGTGCCTGCGGGGACCTGGGCAGGAATGGGGCAGATCTGAGGGTCTCTGGCAGAAGGGGGTGGGACTGGGGCAGAGCCCATCAAGCCAGATATGTGAAGGAGGCGAGGGCCATTTGCTGGCCGCTTCCAGGCGATGGTGCATTCCTCACAAAGGGTGACCCTCTCCCCAGCATGCACCCAGGGGGCGGGGCCAACGCGGCAGGGGCTGGTTCCTCGCTGTTTCCGGACGGCCTTGTGGAGCTAAGACTGAATGCATTTCAACATAGATGACCACCACAAAATTGTACATTGGCTCCCGGCCGGCCTGGGCCAGGGTCAAGGCAGCGGGGGCCGTTCCCTCACTGTTTCCAGGATGGCTTCGCGGGCCACATGAAACCACTTTGCGGGCTGCATCCGCCCCCCCCCTCCCCGGGCTTTGCGTTTGACATGTCTGCACTAAACGAACGGTCACTAAAATGAACTCTTGTAAGTGAAGCACTGCCTGTAATAGCTGGATAAGATGTATCGACTGCACCGGGCACTGTTCTTTATCCCTTCTCTTGTGATTGATAAGAAGTCTTCGTTATCGCATTGTCAGGTGGCTAAAAAAATCCACCTTACCTTTGAACCTGCTGACTGCCCAAGAAAGGTTTTTCCTGGCAAGAACCTCCCAAGAAGAAGGAGAACAAAAAAAACAAACAAAGGGAAATCAGCTGTTAATTTGGTGTACAGACCAGTCCACCTTTTTATTTGCCTGAACCTCTCCCTAGTCCATCTTGAATCGCCCCCTCTTCCCTTTCAGCCTTAAGTCAGCCATTACCGGAGGCAATAAAGCTACTGCTTCTGTTTGCTTAAAGATAAAGTTAACATTAAATCTTAAAAGGCAGCTGTATTTTACCTGTCCTCAGAGTGACACCCGATACTGGCCACCTCCTAACCATGTTCATTAGAGAAAACCTTGCCTCTGTGTCTGCAAACTGTCATTTAAGGGGTGGGTTCGAAACAGAGTTAGCCATCAGTGTTAAGCATCTGGATAACATAACAGGTAGCCCTCAACGTACGACGACAGTCGAGCCCCGAATTTAGGCTGCTAAATGAGTTTTGCCCAATGTTACGACTTTTCTTGCCACCATTGCTGCTAAGTGGCTAATTTAGTCACCCAGCTGTAAAGTCAGTCTGTCTTCCCCAATCTTGGCTTTGTTTGTCAGAAGGTTGTGAAATCTGGTCACATGACACCCCCCCCCCCCGCAGGACACGGCAACCATCGTAAGTATGAGTTGGCTTCCACACGTCTGAATTTTTTTTAAAAATATTTTATTAATTGTATAATAATAAATATAAACAGAAAATCAAATTAAATATAACTCATAACTATATGCTAAATACAATTTCTTAGATTGATATTTCCCTTGTCTGTAGTCTTATCCATTTTTTCCAGTCCAACAAATATTTTTCGTTTGAGTGATCCTTCAAATATGTAGATATTTTAGCCATTTCAGCCAAATCTATAACTTTGAAAGTCACACGTCTGAATTTTGATCACATGGCCGTGGGGATCCTGGGACGGTCATAAGTGTGAAAAAACGGTCCTAAGTCACCTTTTTCCGTGCCGTTGTAACTTTGAGCAGTCCCTAAATTGACCTGTTGTAAATCAAGGACTACTTGTATATGTACAATCAGGAGACAATCCGTTAGCTTTGGGTTCGTTTTGACAACATCTAGAATTACTTTGGCAATCAATCAGTTGCCGGTCCAGTAAAGCCGTGTTTTATCTTGCATTTATGAAAAGGGACTCTTGGATTTAATCTGCTTGGGTGACTCTTAACACAACGCAGGGCCTTTTGTTTCTATGAGTGGAAGACTTGCTTTGTATCCCAAAGGAGACTTTTCCCATCTTCTTTGGGCCTCCTTTCCAGCGGTAGTCAGCTGTCTTGATCACTTCCATGTCTTTGATAGTGTTACACCGCTGGAAGATAAGAGGACTGCCCCAAGGTCTGCCAGTCCCCATCTCCGTTCTGGAGACGGTCGACACGGCCTCTGCAGTACTATGCTTCCTTGCAAATGTGCTGAGCGAAACAGACCGGATCGGCACGGGTTTTGGAAGCATACATACATCCATCGTATTACTCCGCTATAAGGCACGTGCCTTTGATTTAAGAGAAGGCGCCAAGGTCAATTAAGATACTTTTAATTTGTAATGTTTTCTAGAGGTTAAAAATGTAGCAAGTGTACAGTTATTGTGTATTTTAAACTATGTTGATACCTTGGCCTGTTCAGCTTAACAGAACTTCATTCAAAGGGCCACTGGATGCAACAGACCAAATTTCTTTCTGGACACACACACCCCCCCGCCCCCGAAACAAGAGGCAATGCACACCCTGTGTAGAGTAGCATAAAACAACGCAGAATAATTTAAGTTTTTGTAATAGGGTCGCCACGTAAACAACCTAGAGTGTGGCCTATCCCTGACATACTTTTACATTTAACAGACCGTCTGGAATAACGGATTTCTCCCTTTCCCCAGTGAGAGTTACTTCAAAGCAGTTCTGTAGTCACACTGGTTTTTGTTTAGAGGTTTGATTTGTCATACGAGTTTGTAAAATCCCAGGCAGTAGTCAACCCCTAGGAGTGAGCACCACCCGGATACTTGTTAAGACACGCAAGCGCATTGTTTCATGGAGTGATGTGTGTTTTTGTTAGCCTTAAAGCATGTTTTGCAACGCGTGTCACGTTGACCTAGTTTATCGCAGCTGGCGTATGCTTCAAAGGCACGTGGGGATGGATCGTGTCCCGGCGTTTTGGAATCTAAGCATCGGGCTGCCGGTGGCCCTAACAGGTGCGCGCTCTAAATCACGGTCCTAGGAATATCACAATATTAGCAGCCAGGTTATACCAGCAATGGCTCCTGAAGAACTCTTTGGACACTTGACACTCTAAGTGACCATCAGACCATCATATATCCCCCTAGATTCTGGGTCCTAAGGATGACACCTTGGCCGGTCCAGCACACTCTCCTGGCCGCTCCTTATTTTATTTCTTTTAAAGGGGGAAGCGTAATGGACTTGGGCAGCCTGTATCAATTGAGTCAGGCAGCTTCTCTAGTGCTGGGATCTGAGGCCCCACAGTCAGGAAAGTGAAAGCTTCTGTGCATTTCCTCATTTCACTCTATACATCATCACTTCTTTATAACATCTGGATAAATAGGCGTGGCTCGCCCATCCACCTATCTCTCATGGGCCCCTGCTCTTCCCAAGAGGTAGAAAACTCACATAAGCCACATAAGCCAGGTAGATTATGATTATTCCCGTCCCGCAGAATGCAGACAGGTAGACTCTACAGCATGCAGACTCTACAGCAGGGGTTCTCAACCTTGGCAACTTTAAGACTTGTGGACTTCAACTCCCAGAATTCCTCAGCCAGCAAAGCTGGCTGAGGAATTCTGGGAGTTGAAGTCCACAAGTCTTAAAGTTGCCACGGTTGAGAACCCCTGCTCTACAGCATGCAAACTTGGCAACTTTAAAAAAGACTTGTGCCCGTGGGAGATGAAAGTCCACAAGTCTTGGAAGTTGCCCCGTTCGGAGACCCCCTGCTCCACAGTTTTCCTAGATCTTCTGATTTGAGGAGCAGCTGCAGCAAGACACACATTGGTGCTTCTGCTGGTCAGGAGTCAGGCGTTCTCAACTGACCCAACTAACCCCAGACAGTTGTCATCCCATTCGTGGTGTTGCCTTTCTTAATTGCTACCTGTGTTACAAGTCAGCAGTGGCATTCGACTCGCAGGACTGCGTTCCGGAGAGACCTGACTTAGCTGGGAAGAAAAATCCAATTTTAAGATATTGTCTGTCAGGGTAAACCAATTTTGTTTTTGTTTTTTTAACTAAGTTTGCATATGTGTGCAAGAGAAATGACGAGGAACAGCCACTTTCTGAGGCTCAGGGGAGTTGACTGCTAATCACGCTCAACCAGAAAGCTGATTGCAGGGGTGGAGAACTGCTGAAGCCTATCGCATAGTAGGCAGAAGTGGAAGAGAAAAAAAAGACGGGTAAAAAGTCATGAGTGGAGTTTGGAAATTCCCAACCCACCAACTCAGCTTAGCCAAAATTAGAGACTTTAATTAGAGACTTTCAGGGCAAAATCAGATACCCTACTTAGGCTGTGTGGCTGTGGATGTTTGCTTAGTTCCTGGGTGTTGAGGAACATCAGAAAAAATGTTTCATGCTGTATAAACAGCTGTTCTTTTCTAATATCAGTTGCCGGCAATTTGTCTTGGTTCAACTTTTCTGCTCTTTTGTTTTCCTGGAAAAGCACTCCCTTCAGAGTTTAACTCTCCTTAAACTGGGCGAAATTGTTAATTATGTTTTTGATGTGAAAACAGAGGATGTATTTCCTGCTTCAAAGTGACCTTGAGTACACCTGCCGTAGGTCCTGACACGCCTTGTTCCTGTTACGTCCTATTTTATTTTAATTATTTGGGTATTGAATTTATTTGCCCACCCATCTTGTAGCAAGCGACTCTGGGCAGCTTTTTTTAATTATTATTATTACAACAATAGTGCCCTATGCAAGGAATCCCCATCCCCACTTTTTATAGGTTTGTGACACTCTTCAGTTACAATTTAGATGATTAAAGGTCAGTGTCAGTGTTTAATGATGCATAATATGCAGAGGGCAATCCACTAACTGGGGAGCGAGCTCCTGAACTCATGTCCGCCCTTCCCATAGACCAGAGGTAGACAACCTTGGCTCTTTTATGATTTCAGCTCCCAGAATTCCTGAGCCAGCCACGCTGAGGGGAAAGGGGGAGGTTTCCAAACTGAGCCATGCCGGCTCAGGAATTCTGGGAGTTGAAAGTCCACGAGTCATCAAAGAGCCAAGGTGGCCTACCCCTGGCATAGACCAACTAGAACTTTGCTAATAGAGCTTAAGTGCTAAAATTAGATTTTTCAAAATCAGCATTGTGTGTTTAAAAAAAAAAAGTTTTTTTCTTTGGGGGAGCCAGATCATGACCACAAGTTTCTCAGCTGATTTGGAAGAGAGACATTTAAGAGTTCAAAGGGTGTAACAAGAGCAAACTGTTTGTCTTATATATACTGGGAAGTCACACACACACACCCAGCTTCTTGTATAGACTTTACAGACGTGCCCGTGCGCCTTGCATGGGTGAAGGCCCGCTATTGCAGGGCTTTTCAACCAGGGGTGCGGGTATCACCTGTGGTACATTGGCACCTGGCAGGTGGTACGCAACCATCCTAGAAAAGTGGTAGCCGGGGAGGGGAATGAGCTGAACCAGTGGCAGCACCGCACAAGCCTGAGCGAGAGATGGCTGGAGCTGCAGGGCTGTCGGGGCTCAGTGGAAGCACCAGGATCAGCGCTTCTTTGGGGCTGTCAGGGCTCAGCGGAAGCGCCAGGATCAGCGCCAGGCTCCAGCTGAAGCTCGGCGCTGATCCTGGCGCTTCTGCTGAGCCCAGAAGAAGCGCCAGGATCAGCTGGAATGTTGCAGCATCTCCAGGGTCTTGTGATTTACATTCAGAGGCTTGGCAACTGATTCATATTTATGACGGTCACAGTGTCCCAGGGTTATGTGAAGGGACCAAAACCTGCTGCAACCACCCAGCAGACGGGGTGGAATAAAAACCAAACACCCCCCACCCCACCCCCACTGCCAATCTTCAACAGAAATGCTGACAATGAAAACCTCGGACAGGAGGAAGAGTGCGGGCGGGCGGGCAGGCAGGGGTCTTGCTCGGCTGTGGCTTGTGGGGGGGCACTTTTTTCAGTGCCATTGTGACTTTGAACAGTCACTAAGCGAACTGTTGTAAGTCGAGGACTACCTGTACTTCATCGCTTTTTTCCTTTTTTGGGGGGGTTCATAAATTTTTTGACCCCTTGCTAGGCGAGGGGTGGTCCTCGGATGTTGCCATATCCTAAAAGTGGTACAATGGGTGAAAAGGTCGAAAAGCCCTGCGCTACTGGAACCTACCAATGCTGGCGGATGTCTTATTTACGGATGCTTCTTCGTTTCCCTCACAGGTGGATTGCGTGGGGTAGCCAGAGGTGGCATCGCAGGACTCATGCTCACCGGCCTCTACTCCTTGTACAACAACTGGGAGCACATGAGGGGCTCTATGCAACGGCAGTCCCTTTGAGCGGAGCGGCGGGGGAGGGAGCCTCTAGCCGTGCAGCGCAATCAGACTGGACTCCCCCCCCCCTTTGTTATAGTACCTAGCGGACACACAACACACACACCCCACTCAAGACCACCGATTCCCGCGGCAACGGTGGGGCTCTTGAGCATTCCGCATCCTTCAGGGCCACAGGTGGCGAAGAGCGCCCTTTGATCTGCGGAAATGAAGATCTCGTCTCCATAAGCATGTCTGTACGCCGAGGCCATTGCTTGATTTGACTGTTAATAAAATGTATGTGCTGAAAAACGTTCAAGTTTTTAAAACGTTTTTAAAAAGCTGCCCGCCGCCGACGAGCTGAGCAGAGCACCCAGTGATCGGCATCCAAGGTAGGTAGTTAAAGCCCTCCCTCGGAGCAAGGGAGGCGGCGTGGCAGCAGTGCATCCCACAAAACTGGGGTGTGTATTGAGGGCACCACTTTTTTCCCTTTGACTAAAATGCTTGCAGTCGCAATCTGGCGTTCTTTCACAGATGACTTTCTGGGTGGTGAGCTGAAAAGTACGTTCTGGTCGTTTTTGACAATCCTTTAGTAATAAGCACAAAGGTTGCAGTTTGACTCCAAGGATTATTAAATCGGTTTCTAGAGCATATAGAGAGAGAGGTTCTATGATTTCTTTGAAGGAAAGTCCTTTCAAAATGGGTTGGAAATGCCTGGCTCTCCCTTCCCCACCTCCTCCCGCTGACATTGTAGATTTCTCTTCTTGTGGCTTTGGGCCTGGCCTCCTAAAGCAACCCCAAAGAGCTTCGTTCCGTTGTTGAGCATTACAGTTACGAATAACAACTTTCAGCATTATCCTTTGTTGATAAGCTTGTGCAGAAAAGCACAACGGAGAGCCCCGGGGCGGCAGGGGTCATGTCACGCATGCTGTACTCGCTCTCGTTTTGTAAGGTTAAATTGTCATGGCCACAAATGGCTAGTTACCATTGGTGGTGTTAAGCAGTTAGTATCGTGGCAGTTATCATTGGTGGTGTTAAGCAGTTAGTATCGTGGTAGCAGATCACCCTGGAAGATTGAGAAAAACCTCGGAATGCAACAATGATAATAAAACTATCATATGGTCACCAAGAGTCTAAGCTGGCTTGCTGGTCCCAAGCATATTCCAGTTTTGTAAGGAGAGCCAAACAAAACATTGAACATAAATTTTGCGGTTATCCGTGAACAGCAGATAAGTTGCATAAAAAGGTCAAGTCTGACACCACAAAACATTTTAATGCTTATCTAAGCACAGGTCACCGTTGCAGTTTGGTGGAGATTAGAAGATCTGATTCACTCTGTGACATGAGACAGTTTGGGGGTGGGTGGATCTTGGGTGTTTCCTATATTTCAAGCAATCCAGCCATGAATGGAGGCAAATATATATGTGTCCCTGGATAGTGATGCAAAGTCGAATCTGGATCTGCCACCAGGACCAGCGATTACTCTTCCGAGCTTCTGAATTCATATGTGAAGCCCCACATAAACCCGACTCGCGGAGTAGCCCGAAGCACATATTCCAGTAGAGAGAAGTTCCATGAAGATGGGCCCCTAACGTGACTCCAAAAGCTTGGAACAGTAAATCTCTGGTCCAGGGGACGGATTCGACCTTGCATTAATCCAGTCCCGTTAACAGAGCTACGAATAAGAACAACTTCAGACAAATATGCTTTTTAATTCACAATGGTTTAATGGCCTACTTCATTAGCATCACAAACGTTGGATTAATGTAAAAGAAAGCGGGTTTAATTGCATTACACATCAGTTAGGTATTACATATACCCCCTCTCAGGAACCTGAGCAGATAACTTGTGTTAAAGCACTGGAAGGCAAACATATCAAATGAGTGAATTTTAACAGAGAACACAGTGGTAATTTCTTTTGACAGAATAGCCTCTGAACGCCGGAAGGCCTATGCCTGTAAAAGGCCCAGCAATTAAAAAGTGTACCTGTGCTAAGCCAAGAGCACAATTTTCATTTTCTTTTTTTTTTTTTTATTTTAAAATGTTAGCGTCACAGCTTTTCAAAAGTTGCCCCCACGAATTGTGGAAAACAAGTAAAAGAGTGGTATTAAAAGTTCAGCATTAAAGTTTCTAAGGCTACTTTCAAACTTGTCGTAATTCATCGTGTGAGAGAAATGAAACTTTTTAATTTTATTTTTTTTTTTTTGTTCTGCAGTAAGTACAAAGGACACAACTCAGTACTAGGGCTTTAAAGCCACACAACGGTTCCGTCCGCTCTTGTGCTCAATTTTGCCCCCCTTCCCATCCTAGTTAACCTTAACCAGGATTATCACCAAAGTTGCCCAGTGTCCACGCCAATCTGTATATGACGTGACTTCATCTTTTCAGGTGAGAAGAGTGCATATACATATGCAGAACACACAGTTCAGAAGTGCAATCTCTCTGAAGATGCTCCGTAAATCCTACTTAAAATTAGGAGCCGGAAAGGAGGGCCAATGGTGTGTTCTGGATAAAAAGTTTGCCTCTCCCCATCTCCCAACCCCAGCTTCCTATCAGAATTGATAATCCAAATACTGGCTTTTACATTTTAATGGCTTTCATGAGACGAGTCCCAGTGGGCTCTTCGCATCGCGGACCCCAGAGACCCCAACAAAGGGCGCTTCTGTTTTGAGGACTCCGAGGTCCATTTTCCGCAGCCCAACCCCAGCTACATAACAGCTTTTAAAGTGACACTCGAAATCTGGAAAAGACAAGATGGTCAAAAAAAACACAGGAGAAGCGACAGGCTGCAGTCAACTCATTCCAGGTGTTGGATGATCAGCAGGAAATCAAAGCCTCGTTTGGATCACACTGCAGGTTTTTTTTTTTGTTTTCTTTCTTTTTTTCACATCTAGGAAACATAAGCCCAGAATCGGGATATTAAAACACAAGATGGTGCTAATCGGGGTCGACTGCTTGAGAATGTTTTTGAGAATGTTTCAAAAGATTTATCTATCGTGCTTAGCCCTGCCTTCACCGTGCTTTGTAGTGCAATCTGAACGGTTAGCCAGGAAGATTAAGCATCTGGGTATCCTATCCGGTGAGAATCGGTGCCCTTTTGTGGGGAAGCATCTTTCCTCTGTTAACAGAACGTTGCAAAGAGATCCTTGTGAACCATCTAGAGCAGGGATGGGCCACCTGGGCTCTTTTATGGCTCGTGGACTTCAACTCCCAGAATTCCTGAGCCAGCCATGCTGAGGGGAAAGGGAGAGGTTTCCAAGCTGAGCCACGCCGGCTCAGGAATTCTGGGAGTTGAAGTCCACGAGTCATAAAAGAGCCAAGGTTGCCTACCCATGATCTAGAGAGAACCCTCCATGACCACCCGTGGTGGTTTCCAGTTGGAGAGTTTTGTGCAGCTGGTTTCCAGTTGGAGAGTTTTGTGCTGCAGGTTTCCATTTGGAGAGTTTTGTGCTTCCCAAAACATCTGTACCACATGGAACTACAGCTGTTAAGTCCGAGGCATATCAAGCCTGATTTGGTCAAAAGCCTTTGATTAGATTCACACATCCTTTCCAAGACCCAAAAGAAGCACGCTTGTTGAATTAGCCGTCTTCTCAGAAAGCTAAGAGACTCGCATTTCACCCAGATGTTAAAAATAAGTCGGAGTGTTTTCAATATCTCTGCATCTTTCCGTCAAGAGAAGTCAACGAGAAAAGAACTGGATTGTTAACAGGCTAATTAAGCAGAAAGCTTCGTTCTAAGCCTACAATAGTTAACAGACATCTAACCAAATCTTGATGTTCTCCAAAAGCTAATTGGGCTAGGCCCGGTTCATCTCGTGCTGGAAGTCTAAAATGAGATGTTAATAAGACTTAAGGAGTTAAGTCAAGCCAAGAAGCAACGAGGCAAATAAATGGGTGGACTTCCATTTTACGGAGAGGCGTTTACCTGTAAAGGCGTCTGATACAGCCATTTTTCTCGGTCTCCATTCAGGTTCATACAGGCAAAGAGGTCACAAACAGCGGGAAGGCCACTCTCCTGTTAAGAAACGGAATTGATTTCGGCGAGATTAGCAAAATACAAGACTTGAGATTGGTAAACGGCGGGACGCCAACGTGAGCGCGTGAACCGCCTCTCCGGAGAACTCTTACAAGTTCCATCCCGGGTCTTCTTCAGACTTGGCCACTGGAAGACTTGTGGACTTCCAACTCCCAGAATTCCTCAGTTAGCGTGTCTTCCAGTGGCCAAGTCTGGAGAGCCCTGGGTTATATATATTAAACCCACAGAAGACTTTCCGCGCGGGTGACGTGACCGGGTGAGAACTCTACTTACGTGGGCTTTCTTCCTTAGCAGCCATTTATCTTCTACGAGAGGCTGGCTGGAGATGTCCGCGCTCTTTGACGACAAGATCCAGCTGTTTATGTTGAAAGGGAGGCGGAAGGGCGCGAGCAGCTCCAGGAGGGTCCCCTTATGGCTTACTTCGGCTTCCTCTCTGATGGCCTTCTCTTCGCCGCCGTGGGGAGCGTTGACTTCTTGCTTGGCTAGCCAAGAGGACAACGAGGTTTTCAGCAATTCTTTCAGAGGTTCTGCCACTTCCCGGGCAACGTCCTGCTTTACGGCAGAGCTAGCCCAATCCGCCTCTGCCGGCCAAGAAGGATGGAGCCAGATGTTCCCCACGGGCTGACGTTCCTCGGGTTCCGAGACCTCCCCAATTGGCATGCCGTTCTTATCCTTGCCTTCTTTCCTCAGAAGCCATTTGCACAAGGCTTCCTTTTCACAGTTCTGGTCACACACGCACTCGGAGAAGCTGGAGCACGGCTCGTTGGCTCTGCATAGATCCTCCACGTTGAAAGCGGGCGGCAGAAGCCAGCTGTCGGCGTTTAACGGCTTCCTCACCTCCAGGTGCTCGCTAAGGCATTTCAGATTGCCCAGGTTTTCTATCTCCACGCCGCTGGCTTGGCCGCCGCAACAGTGATTGCAAGAATCGGTTTTAGGCAGCCAATCGTTGGGGTTATATTCTTCCCGGAAAGGCTTAAAAACCCAATTCCACTTCTCATCGGAGGCGTTCCTATTTTCGGGCTTGGAAGACACCAGAAGCCATTCGGAAAGATCGGCGTCGTCTTGCTCGAAGAACTCCAGTTCGTCGATCTTCTCGATGGACAAGGTGGAAGCGATGGTGGAAGTGGAGCTCTTCCGTCGGCGGAGGTCCACCCGATCCGGGAGGTCCCGCTGTTGGTTCTGCAAAAGCCAGTTCTCCAAGCTTCTCAGGTTCCCCCATGCTTTCTCCAAATAGCACACTTCTGGAGGCTTTAAATCCTAAGGAGAAGACGACACCGCAAACGTTTAGTCATCGAGGAAGCATGCAGGATTGCAGGCTAACTCTGCCCACGGCCGAGAGTTCGATCCTGACCCAGCCTTCCACCCTTCCGAGGTCGGTAAAATGAGAACCCAGATTGTTGGGGGCAAATAGGCAAATAATGCTTCCACATTATGAACCGCTTAGAGGGGGGCTGTAAAGCACTATGAAGCGGTATATACAGTAGTGGCCCAAATTGTGGAATCCTTTTGGGAAAAGTGTACAGGAGAAATGCCACCTTGGGTTAAGTTTCCACCCATTTTTCTTCTAATGTCTTTATAACTGTAGCCTTGTTCACTTCATAATACTATTTTATATCGATTTCTGGGTGACCAGTCAACTCTTTGCACCATGACTTTAATTTTATTACGTTTTACAAGCTCACTCAATGAAAGAACACCAAAAAAAAAACCCAACCCATTTGATAGCGATCACGTAACACACTGACCAATGTCCTCCTCTCAGCTTCAATACAGGACATCAGTCACTGGATCCTACTGTGATCTGATTGGCTCGTTCGGAAAACAAGATGACACCCAATTGGCTCTCTAAACACTTGTGCTCATTGGCTACCATCAGATGAAGGAAAGCTCCCTGAGATCAACCTGAGCAAGTTGTGCTTCCTTTTTCTGGTTTATTTGTCTGTAACTTTTCACAGAATACAGTACAGATAATTGAACAAGCTATGTTGCATTACGTTCTCGATTAAATTATCTTTCCACTGATATATAATTTTATGGTACTACTCCCAAAAAAAAAAAGTGGTGTTATTAGCCATCCAACCTCAAAAATAACTTTTTTTTTCCCCAAAAGGTTTACACAGTTTTGGCCGCTACTGTAAGTCTAAGTGCTCTTGCTATTTCTTGGGAAAAGAACAGCAAGATTAAGATTATAATTCCCTTCTCACTCTCAA
The DNA here is from genome assembly GCA_034064705.1 of Bothrops alternatus. NCBI lineage: Eukaryota > Metazoa > Chordata > Lepidosauria > Squamata > Viperidae > Bothrops > Bothrops alternatus. Next base: position 180,158 of record JARGCV010000234.1, on the reverse strand, counting down.
TGTTCCAAGGACAGCCTTTTTGGATCCACCATGTTCCACTACTTTTGGAAGACTGACTGACTTACTGATTGGATTGATTGATTGATTGATTGATTGATTGGCCGGCCATCTTATCCTCAGAGCTTACAATCCTAACAACAGGAGGAAATCCCCAATATTTGGAGCCATCAGCATTTCTTGGGAAATAAATCATTTGGCTATGTAATTTTCTTCTCCACAGCTCTGGTCTACCTTTTCCAATATTATTACAATATTATCCTTCTCTAGACATGTAGACAGTAGGTAACAGTAGGTAACTTACGGGACCGTCTGCTGCCCCATGAAACCCAGCGACCGGTTAGGGCCCACAGAGTCGGCCTTCTCCAGGTCCCGTCAGCCAGACAGTGTCGCCTGGCGGGGCCTAGGGGAAGAGCCTTCTCTGTTGCGGCCCCGGCCCTCTGGAATCAACTCCCCCCGGAGATCCGTATCGCCCCCACCCTCTCCGCCTTTCGTAAACTACTAAAGACCCATCTCTGCCGACAGGCCTGGGGCGGTTGACATCTTGCCCCTAGCCAGTGTATGTCTGTGTGTACGTTTGCTGAATGAATGGTTTCTTAATTTAGGGGTTCTCTTTTTTTATATACGGTATGTATTTTTTATATATGTATTATGTAGTTTTTTTATATTGGATTTCTATTTATGCTGTGAGCCGCCCTGAGTTCCCGGAATAGGGCGGCATAGAAATTTAATAAATAATAATAATAATAACAACAACAACAACAATACCTGATTGGCCTCCCCACCATGGGTTTTCAAGAGCCAGTCCTCCTGCTTGTAGCTCGGGACATAAGGGGTACAGCACACGCCATCGGACTTGGTTCCAAGAAGCCAGTCGGAGAGAGGGCAACCCAGCATTCCATGGAAAGGTTTGGCCTAATAATCAAGAACAAATTTAGGGAGAGTTTAATCCCGGACAAAATCCACCATGGGAATACACAGACACACATTCTCTCTCTCCCCAAGGATAGATAAAAGTATCCTGGAGCCCTGTTGAGGAGAAGGAGAATGTGCATGGGATAGAAAATCATGCATGGGATAGAAAATGTGGATAGAGAAAAATTCTTTTCTCTATCACACAATACCAGGACAAGGGGGCACTCCCTAAAGCTCGTAGGTAAGAAAGTGAGGACAAATAAAGGGAAATATTTCTTCACCCAGAGGGTCCTTGGTTTATGGAATTCACTTCCAGAAGGGGTCGTGACAGCTGTCAGCCTTGACAGCTTCAAGGCAGGGCTAGATAGATTCATGGAGGCCAAGTGTATCGGTGGTTATTAAAACGGATGTCCATGTGCCGCCTCTATGTTGGTTGAGGCAGGCAGGATTCCCTTGAGTACCATTTGTTGGGGGTCAAGGGAAAGGGAGGGTTTTGCCTTCTCTTTCTGCTCAAGATCCCCATGTACAATTGGTGGGCCACTGTGTGACACAGAATGCTGGACTCGATGGGCTTTGGCCTGATTCAGCAGGGCTCTTCTTATGTTCTTATGTTCTTATGTCCTGGTGTTTGTGCCACCGGACATTTCTGGATTTTAGAATAATTCTTCCTTTACACTTGAATTCTGAAACCACCAGCAGCCCACTTGGGCACCCACTGTGCATTTGAAGGGCTTAAATTATTTTCCCACAGATCAAATGTAGATTCTCTTGTGGAGATCAATGAATCGCTCTTCCTGGGACATACTGCATTTTTTTTTAATTTATTGATTTTATATCCCACCTTTTTTTTTTCTTCACAAGTCACTCATATAACACACACACACCCTTCTATTTTCCCCAAAACCATCAACATGGGAGATGAGTTGGGCTCAGGTCAACCCGCTGGCTTTCCTAGTTAAGGCAGGACTTGAACTCATGGTGTATCAAGAGCCATGATTGTAGTGCAGTGATTAGAATGCAGTAGTACGGGCTAATTCTGCCGACTGCCAGCAGCTCGATTCGGACCAGCTCGAGGCCGGCTCAGCCTTGCAGCAAAATGAGGATTCCCAAGTTGTAAGCCGCTTAGAGAGAGCTGTAAAGCACTGTAAAGTGGTATATAAGTCTTAAATGGTATTACTAAGTGCTATTTTCTAGCCTGGGGCCTTATCCACTAGGCCAGGGGTAGGCAACTTTTGCTCTTTTATGACTGGTGGACTTCAACTCCCAGAATTCCTGAGCCAGCCATGCTGAGGGGGAAGGGAGACGTTTCCAAGCTGAGCCATGCTGACTCAGGGATTCTGGGAGTTGAAGTCCACGAGTCATGAAGGGAGCCATAGTTTCCACCATGCCTGGCTCAGGAATTCTGGGAGTTGAAGTCCACCAGTCATGAAGGGACCATAGTTCCCCCATGCTGGCTCAGGAATTCTGGGAGTTGAAGTTCACGAATCATGAAGGGGCCAAAGTTTCCCTCATACTGGCTCAGGAATTCTGGGAGTTGAAGTCACCAATCATAAAAGGGCCAAGTTTGAAGACCCCTGGTTTAAATATTTTTTCCTCACGGTCACATGATCAAAATTCAGGCATTTGGGCAGGGGTAGGCAACCTTGGCTCTTTTATGACTTGTGGACTTCAACTCCCAGAATTCCTGAGTCAGCCATGCTGAGGGGAAAGGGAGAGGTTTCCAAGCTGAGCCATGCTGGCTCAGGGATTCTGGGAGTTGAAGTCCACAAGTCATGAAGGGGCCCTAGTTCCCCCATGCTGGCTCAGGGATTCTGGGAGTTGAAGTCCACGAGTCATGAAGGGGCCCTAGTTCCCCCATGCTGGCTCAGGGATTCTGGGAGTTGAAGTCCACGAGTCATGAAGGGGCCCTAGTTCCCCCATGCTGGCTCAGGGATTCTGGGAGTTGAAGTCCACGAGTCATGAAGGGACCATAGTTCCCCCATGCTGGCTCAGGGATTCTGGGAGTTGAAGTCCACGAGTCATGAAGGGGCCCTAGTTCCCCCATGCTGGCTCAGGGATTCTGGGAGTTGAAGTCCACGAGTCATGAAGGGACCCTAGTTTCCCCATGCTGGCTCAGGGATTCTGGGAGTTGAAGTCCACGAGTCATGAAGGGGCCTAGTTCCCCCATGCTGGCTCAGGGATTCTGGGAGTTGAAGTCCACGAGTCATGAAGGGACCATAGTTCCCCCATGCTGGCTCATGGATTCTGGGAGTTGAAGTCCACAAGTCATCAAAGAGCCAAGGTTGCCTACCCCTGCACTAGACCAAACTGGCATTCCTAGCTAATAGCAAGAGAAGACTAAGTTTAAAAACTCCGCTGCTGCCCTCAAATTTCAGTTTCTCTAAACCAATCTGTAATTCACCTTTTCCAAACTAGCCATCACGGGACAGTTCTGCACAGAGATCCAAGGGACGTAATCCTCTTTATCGGAAGTTTGCTATTAAAGAAAGAAAGAAAGAAAGCAGAGATAATAAGTTTCCACCCATTTTTCTTCTCATTTCTTTATAACTGTAGCCTTGTTCGCTTAATAATACTGTTTTACATTGCTTTCTGGGCAACCAGTCAACTCTTTCCACCGTTACTTTCATTTTATTACATTTTACAAGCTCACTCAATGAAAGAACACATACACAAAAAACCCCTACCAACTTGATAGCCATCACATAACACACTGTCCTTCAATACAGGACATCGATAACTGAATCCTACTGTGATCTGATTGGCTCATGGCCAAAACAAGATGACACCGGATTGGCTCTCTAAACTCCCATGCTCATTGACTACAAGCAGATGAAGGAAAGCTACCTGAGATCAACCTAAGCGAGTGGTGCTTCCTTTTTCTGGTTATTTGGCTGCAACCTTTCATAGAACACAGTACAGCTAATTGAACAAACTATGTTGCATTGCGTTCTTGATTAAATTATCTTTCCATTGATATATAATTTTATGGCACTACTCCCAAAAAAAAAAAGTGGTGTTATTAGTCATCAAACCTCAAAAATACACTTTTCCCAAAAGCTTTCCACAATTTTGGCCACTCCTGTACATGAGAATACAGCTTTTATTACTCACCATTGTTCTAATGGAGCCAAAAGAGGTGATTGCCTGGCGCAGGAATGCCACGTCAGCCTCAAAATTCAGGATGGATGTTTCTTCAGGCTGAAGAGTCAAACTGCCAAGACTTAGGGGAATAAGATAAAAGTTAAGAGTTCAGAAACAAACAAAGGTGACAAGTCTTTTTTTTTCTTCAAACGAAACAAAAAGTCGTCTCATTTTTATGCACAAAATACATATATCTTCTGAAGGGATGTTAAATCTTCAAATGCCCAGTCCTGTTTCCACCCACAGATGTGGCAAGATTTCCAAAGTTAATAATAATAATGATAAAGGTGGAAGGGATCTTGGAGGTCATCTAGTCCAACCCCATGCTCAGGCAGGAAACCCTATACCATTTCAGACAAATGGCTGTCCAGTCTCTTCTTAAAGACTTCCAGTGTTGGTGCATTCACTGCTTCTGGAGGCAGGTTGTTCCACTGGTTAATTGTTCTCACTGTCAGGAAGTTTCTCCTTAGTTCCAGGTTGCTTCTCTCCTTGATTAGTTTCCACCTGTTGCTTCTTGTCCTGCCTTCAGGTGCTTTGGAGAATAGCTTGACTCCCTCTTCTTTGGGGCAGCCCCTCAGAAACTGGAAGACTGCTATCATGTCCCTCCTCATCCTTCTCTTCATTAAACTAGACATACCCAATTCCAGCAGCCGTTCCTTATATGTTTTAGCCTCCAGACCTCTAATCATCTTTGTTGCTCTTCTCTTAGAGTCTCAGCATCTTTTTTTACATCGTGGTGACCAAAACTGGATGCAGTATTCCAAATGTGGCCTTACCAAGACCTCGTAAACTGGTATTAACCCTTCACGTGATCTTGATTCTATCCCTCTGTTAATGCAGCCCAGCACTGTGTTGGCCTTTTTGGCAGCTGCAGCACACGGCTGGCTCCTATTTAAGGGATTGTCCACTAGGACTCTGAGGTCCCTCTCACAGTTGAGCAAGGTACCCCCTATACTATACCTGTACATTTGGAACTTTAACTTTGAAGGTGATGTCACACAGCCCACAATGATGTGGGAAACGACCAAGATAAACAAACAGCCGAGTGGTCATTCAAAATCTCTTTAAGAGGACTCACCTCTCAAAGCACGCCGAAATCTGATTTGTAAGGTCACCGCCGCTTTGAGGCTGCTCCAGCTGGTGGATGAGGCAGCTGAATTGTCCCAACAACTGGAAGTTAAAGAAAAAATATGTGACCTCAATAGGAACAGGATAAGCCAGCGTCACCAAGGTTCAGATAAGAGGCGGTGGCTTGGTGCCCCAAACACACAGTGAGTGCAAGGTCAAGGCAAAGTTCCTGTAATTCTGGATGCAGGAAGGGGATCTGAAGACCCATCAGCCCTTACCCAACAGAGCTGCTGTGCTTGTTGCTGTAAAGTCTCTTGCTTCAGCTGCTGGATGAGGTCCACCTGTTCCAACAACCAAACTTCGCGGCTTCGCAGACTTTCCAGGTGGCGACTGATGCAGCTGTGAACCTGAGCTTTCACCTGCAAGAGAGAAGGCACCTTCTATTATAATTCTCTTCCTAAAAACTTTTTTTTTTCTCCCCCAAAAAGCAACTGGATTTTCTAGGAACTGAACTGACCCGAAGAAGCTTCTTGAATGAAAAGCGAAATGTTTTCAAAGGTAAAAACAAACAAAATAAGGAAGTCCATTTGCCTTTTGGAAAAGCACCGTTGGGGCGAGAACTGGATGGCTGGGAATCTCCACAGACATCGCTATAATTCTCTTCTTATCCAAGTCTTTCGTCCCTCCTGTTCCTATCCCCACATTTTGCAATGCAGGCAGGGTTGAGTTCCCACCCAGTGGAAGGATGAGGTCCCAAGGGACAAGATTCTTCCCAGCAACCAAGATCCAACGCAGCTATTTCGCTGGACAGATGGGTCAATGGCTTGGAAAGGGACAGGTGCTGCTTTACGCTGAAGCAAGACTTCAAAGGAATTCAGATGTCTTTGTCCAGAGTTAATCATAGTTTTCCACGAACCTTTGTTGACAGATTGTCAGAGGTGGGTGCAGGACCCTTGAACGCCAAGGGAAAAATGGCAAGTCCATATCCATTAAATTTCAGCCTTTGAAAGAAAACCTAAATCTCCATCTCCAACTTTAAGATGGGTGGACTTCGACCTCCACAATTCTGAGAGTTGGAAGTCCACCCATCTTAAAAGTTACTGAGATTGAGAGAACACTGCTCTGGAGATATATCACATTTATCCCTTGTGCGGGAATGAGAGCAGGTATATTTTAAAAATGAGCTTGTATCTAAAGGGAAAGAGACACCATCTTGATGACCAGTTAGATGGCTGGAGTCCTAATCCGCAGCTCCCAAGAAAACTATCTAGGTCAGGGGTTCTCAACCTTGGCAACTTTAAGACTTGTGGACTTCAACTCCCAGAATTCCTCAGCCAGCAAAGCTGGCTGAGGAATTCTGGGAGTTGAAGTCCACAAGTCTTAAAGTTGCCAAGGTTGAGAACCCCTGATCTAGGTCCATCCATACTGTCTCCAAAAGCTGAGATCAACGCCATCCTGTATCTTTACAATGCTGATGATGATTCAGTCCATCCAAGCAGTCAAAGTTACACACACACACACACACACACACACACACACACACACACACACACACACACACACACACCAGTTCCCACGAACACTCTTGTTTTTCCAGGCTAGCTTTAAGAAGCTGCATTAAACCTGAAGCTTAAAGAAAATCTTCGCTACCAGGACGATTTGTTGATAAATACCAGTACTCGAATATGGAGATTTGATGACATAGATGCGGCATCGTGGACACCAGCTTGGCACAGGAAAAAAAGCCAGAGTTAAGATTTAAAAATCTGATTTAAACTCTCACTTATTGGGTCAAAAAGGCTTGAGAGATTCGGACTGATTTGACAATTAACTATGTGAAATTAGTAAGATGATCATTTGTGTAACGATACGTTTGTCTTAGACATGATAACTATTTTGGTTTGAGATTTAAATTTTATTTAACGGGCTGAAATGTTTCTTTACTTCTTATTCTGTTTATATAGAAAAGTACTTTGTAATAGAAGAACTAAGAGAGATTTACAATAAGAGAAGAAAGGGTATTAACCAACGATCTATTAAATTAAGAAATGGAATATATGTGAAAATACTAGAATGTTATTGTTGGAATACTATGTACGTTGTAGAAGGGGTACCTGAAGTCTTATTGATAGGTTTACTTAAGATGAATGTGAATGTGTTAATCGAAATTAGTGAAGCTTAAAAGAGGAAGATTGAATTTTATGAAGAAATAGATTAAACTAAATTCCTTGTATCCTGTGAGGGAAATAAGAGAGGGGAATTTTTCATGTACTAACTTCAGTTATATTTATGACTTTGTTTCTGGATGACTGATTTCCCCTTCACCACGGTGTTTCCCTGAGCACTTCGATGTAAAAATTAAAAAAAAAACCCAATAACATTTCTTTGAAAAAAGAAAATCTCCGCTAAGCTAGGGCATACAAGTTCTGCAGCCAGGGCATTTTAATCAAGGATTTCACCCCTTATCAGAAGCACAAGGCAGGGCCCATTGCAAAAATACCTCTTTCCAGTTGTCTTTCACTTGCTGTTCGGCTTTGACAATTTCACCAATCGCAACTTCCAGGTCTTTTTTGGCCTGCAGGCACATATCCACATATTCTTTGTGGTCAGGGCTTCCGTATCTCTCTTGGAAAGGGATCATCCTAGACAATTCTGGAACAGAGAGAGAGAGAGAGAGAGAGAGGAAAAAAAAAACACTTCAGGCCAGTGCTGGAAATGAGCAATTTCATTTTTTTCAGAGATGGTTTGCCAATTTGGCACCCTCAAAATCCACAAACATCTTCTTCGCTGGTGGTTTTCTCCCAATCTTTTCTCTCTCTTTTTTCAGTATAAAAATTCTTTTATTAAAACAATCAACATTGAACATAAAAACATATTGTGCAGCAATCATCATGACACCTGGTATACAATACTAAGTATTAGTCTTTGAAAACGTCTGAATTAGTAAGCCTTTTTCCACTCCTCGCGTCTAGCCTCAACTATACTCCTGTTACACTTTGTTTGATTGGTGTTTCTCCTATCTGGTTCCATATTAATGTGGTCAACATTAAACCAAAGATCCTATTGCTAAGCAATCATCCTAGAACATAGCATACAACATTAGGTATTAATCTTTGTAAACGTCTGTTTTAGTAAACGTTCTTCCCTCCTCCCTTCCATCTTCAAGTAGACTCCGAATACATTTTGTTTGATTGGTGTTTCTCTTATATATGGTCTATCTACTGTATCTAGTCTAGACTCCCAAGCGTTGCTCATTCCAAGCGTGAAATTTATTCCGTCGCATTTATTTATTGGTTCAACTTATTTGCCACCCATCTCGCCACCGGGCGACTCCAGGAGGGCTTACGGCAACAAACACTGGAGAAATGAACACAAGCAGCAAAGCAATGGAACAACAGAGCAAACCACGACAAAGAAAATGACAAGAACAGTGCAATAGGAGGATAAATAAATACCGAATGTTATGATCCCAGATTTCCAAAGCAGCTCTTGGGGGGAGGGGGGTTGGGACAAAAAAAAAAAAGGTTCTTTTCCCTGATCCCACCGATGACATCTCCTTAACAGCAAGTTGTGGGCTCGCACTTTTAGCGTGCAAAAGCACTGCATGGCGTGGAGCCGTCTTGTGACAACTCTCAAACTGACACCGTCTCCAACACCTGGTTCGTATTTTAAGGGTTGGCGGCAATCAACGGAAGCATCCTTCGGTTACCTGCAGACTTTGCACGAAGCCAGGGGTCGGCAAGCTTGGCTCTTTTAGGACTTGTGGACTTCAAATGCCCAGAATTCCTGAACCAGCCATGACCACTCAGGAATTCTGGGAGTTGAAGTCCACGAGTCCTAAAAGAGCCAAGCTTGCCGACCCCTGCAGTAAGGCAAACACAGAACTCTCCCCGTGGATCTTCACTTACATAGCAATTTTTGGGGATTTAATTTTGGGCTTGTTTATTCAAGTGTCTGGCTCTGCTTTCCCACAGGTGTGAAATTAACCTTTCCTACAGTAGCTCCTGGATTGGAGCCCAGGGTGCTGAAACATCTAATTCACAATTTCACAGGGTTGAGATGAGATGTTTTGAAAGTGTTCCCTCTCCCTAATTAAGGCGTCCCACACCCAAAGTAAGCATTTAGAACAGGATCCCATCCGTTTTCTGATTATGCAAATTTTTTCAGTAGTTAAACTGCTGCCTCGGGACTATCGTTCCTAAAAAGCATAGTGTATGAGGACAGAAAAATCCCCCAGAAAGGAACTAGGGAATAGATCCAGATATCCAGACCCCGATCTAAAACTACAACATTTTCTGCAACTCTAACAAAGCTGAAGAACTTGAAAGTCAAATGATCCAGACCGTCATTTCTTTAACTGAAGGGTTAAACCTGGAATCAAAGTACCAAACCCAAAAATCAATAAAATCCAATTAACGCACAAATAAAACCTCTGCCATTTGAGTGTCAAAGAGCAAAGCACACAGCAGCAAAACAAACAAATAGAACGGATATCAAAATAAACTTATTCCCAGCCAGCTGGATTAAAAACAACAACAGTGTAATAAGTTTTTAAGAAGGCTTCTCTGCAGAGAATGAGAGTCAATATCCTTTGGTTTTTTTAAATGGGGCTATACAGCTTTGCCACTGAATTAAATGAATGAATGCAAACCCCACTCCGTGCCAGCCCTGGATGACATTACCTAGTTTAGTAATGAAACGTCGTCGGCAAGCTCCGAGAGCACCGAGGACCCACAAAAGTTCCCAACTGCTCCTTCAACGGTATTCAGCGCAGAATCTAGGCGCTGCTTTGACTCCCGGGCTCTCCGTGATCGATTCACGATCACACAAGAGCTTCCGTCTAACTCAGGGGTTCTCAACCTTGGCCACTTTAAGGCTCGTGGACTTCAACTCCTAGAATTCCTCAGCCAGCTTTTCTGGCTGAGGAACTCTGGGAGTTGAAGTCCACAAGTCTTAAAGTGGCCAAGGTTGAGAACCCCTGGTCTAACTTCACCCCCCACCCCCAGATAACTGGAAATACCTTCTTGAGTCAAATTC
>JARGCV010000234.1:120000-165000 GCA_034064705.1 Bothrops alternatus | reverse complement strand
GAGCCATGCTGAATCAGGCCAAAGCCCATCAAGTCCAGCCTTCTGTGTCACACAGTGGCCCACCAATTGTACATGGGGATCTTGAGCAGAAAGAGAAGGCAAAACCCTCCCTTTCCCTTGACCCCCAACAAATGGTACTCAAGGGAATCCTGCCTGCCTCAACCAACATAGAGGCGGCACATGGACATCCGTTTTAATAGCCACCGATACACTTGGCATCCATGAATCTGTCTGACCCTGCCTTGAAGCTGTCACGACCCCTTCTGGAAGTGAATTCCATAAACCAACGACCCTCTGGGTGAAGAAATATTTCCCTTTATTTGTCCTCACTTTCTTACCTACGAGCTTAGAATTAGATTCACAACCTAAGACTGGCAAAAAAGTTCTTAGGACCTTAAGGATTCTTAAGATACGTGTCTAAAGATATAGGCAATTCCAACCAAGATTATTATTTTTTTGGTAAAATTGGTACAATCAAGTCCAATAAATTCAAAATTTCCAATTAGGAAAGGAGCCCTTTAGGTATTATTGCTCCAGGGATCCAGCTGGTGTAAAAAAACAACAACAGATTTTTCTTTTTCACCAGAACTCAAGATGGATCTGCAAATCCTAGTATTTGCATTTTTTTAAAAGTTTGATTAGATGAAATTAGTTAATAATTTAATCACTGATTTAACACAACTGCAAATAACTTTTTTTTTTTTAAATGTATCAAATACTGGGATTGGCAGATCAAACTTGAACACTTATAGAACTATTCTTATTATCTGCTGTCTGCCAAGCTTCCCAAATCCACCAGCCTTGTTGTGAAGATGCTGGCCTGGCAGTTTTTCCTTCCTTCCTCCAGATGTTAGCAGGGCTAATTCCGGCTGTTTTGTTTTGCCTGCGGACGGCCAGGCCATGCCCCATCACAAAACCACAAGATGCTGCAACTCACCCTGCTGTGTGTCATTGCACCATAAATATCTTTTGCTTAAGCCAAAAACCAAAAGGCATAAAGGGATCGATGCTTGTTCCACGTTCACTTGGTAAACAATCGCGCTTTGCTAAAATGGCCTGTTCTTCTTAAATCCAGCCATTTAATGCCTTTCCTTAAGGAAAGCTCATTCATTTTAAGGCGGTCATCAAACTGAGGAGTCCTTGTGCATATTTATTACTTCTATTTTTTGCAGCCTGAAAATCTTGTTCACAACTGCTTTCTGGAAGAAGAAGAAAAAACTTTGCATGCACGAACTCTAGAAATTTCTCATTTCTTTCACTTCCGTCTGCTTCTTTCCGATAAATTTCATCTGACGCCCAGATGTATACCTAGGCAAGTGAGAGGCCTGCTCACTTTTTCGACACTCCCGGACAAATAGGGCAGTCCTCGACTTACAACAGTTCATTCAGTGATGGTTTGAAGTGGCCAAAGCATTGAAAAATGTGACTTGTGTGCCCTTTTTCACACTTAGGACCATAGTCACGAGATCAAGCTGCAGACACATGGCAACCGTTCTCATATTTATGACGACGACGAGTGTCCTAGGGTCATGCGACCACCTCTTGGGACCAACGTGGTTGTTAAAAGTGAATTTGGCTTCCCTGATTCACTTCTTCTGAGCGGCAAACACAATGGGAAAGCCAAATTCACTTAACAACCTTCCAATCACTTACATGTGAGCCAGCCTTGTGCTGCAGCTGCCAAAAAAGCCAACACAGTGCTAGGCTGCATTAACAGAGGGATAGAATCAAGATCATGTGACGTGTTAATACCACTTTACAAGGCCTTGGTAAGGCCACACTTGGAATACTGCATCCAGTTTTGGTCACCACGATGTAAAAAAGATGTTGAGACTCTAGAAAGAGTACAGAGAAGAGCAACAAAGAGGATCAGAGGACTGGAGGCTAAAACATATAAGGAATGGTGGCTGGAATTGGGTATGTCTAGTTTAATGAAGAGAAGGACAAGGGGGGACATGATAGCAGTCTTCCAGTATCTCAGGGGCTGCCCCAAAGAAGAGGGAGTCAAGCTATTCTCCAAAGCCTCTGAAGGCAGGACAAGAAGCAACAGATGGAAACTCAACAAGGAGAGAAGCAACCTAGAACTAAGGAGAAACTTCCTGACTGTGAGAACAATTAACCAGTGGAACAACCTGCCTCCAGAAGCGGTGAAGGCTCCAACACTGGAAGTTTTTAAGAAGAGACTGGACAGCCATTTGTCCAAAATTGTATAGGGCAGGGGTAGGCAACCTTGGCTCTTTTATGACTCGTGGATTTCAACTCCCAGAAATCCTGAGCCAACATGGCTCAGCATGGAAACCTCTCCCTTTCCCCTCAGCATGGCTGGCTCAGGAATTCTGGGAATTGAAGTCCACCAGTCATAAAAGAGCCAAGGTTGCCTACCCCTGGTATAGGGTTTCCTGCCTGAGCAGGGGGTTGGACTAGATAACCTCCAAGGTCCCTTCCAACTTTATTATTATTATTATTATTATTATCATCCCTGTTACTAATTTAACAACTGCACTGATTCACTTAGCATTTGCTGTTCACACATAGGTCAATACAACACACATAATTCTGCATAGCTGTAGAATTGATGCTTCCCAAGAGTCATTTAACATAGTAAAGAGCTTGAACAGTTTTTTTTCCATCCTGACGCCTAACAATTTTATATTTGGAATTTGACCACCCTGATTGAGGACGGTGAGGGATCAGATTAGACCTTCCTAAAGCTTATTAATAAAAAGTGCAACTAAAGGCCCTATAAGAAACTCTTGTTAGTTGTCCTACAGGTAGCAAAATGGCTTTGTTTGGGGAAAAAAAAAACCTCAAATTAGTCTAACGCCAGCAAATTTCCAACTTCTTTTTAAATCTCAAGTGGGAAGCCTGAAAAGTCAGAAATAAGGGAACAAAGATTTTTATTTTTATTTTTAAAAAGGCCCTCTGGATACTTTATTTTTTTGTTTCCACAAGAACTGTGTTTGTGGCTCATAATAGTCTACAGAAGAGGAACTGCTGAAAATCCACCTTTTTAAAATAAAGTTTCCCCCAAAAAACCAAAAAAATACCCACCGCTTTTATTCTGGCAGCACTGTTCTGATTTATCAGTCTTTTAGCATGTCTGAGGAACTGACATACTGGAGCAGTGACACTGCCTTTTTCATCCAAGCATAATATTCCTTTAAAAGAAGGAACTGGCCATCATATAAAAAGTGCACCATTAGATGCTTGAAATTTAGCAAACCTAAATTTCCACGGCATTATTGGAAATTTAAACACTTATTCCTGTGCAAACTTTTCATTTTACCTCCACGATCCTGCCAGGTTAAGTTATGCTGAGGTATAAAACTGGTTAATCTGATTAGCACTGTGACTAATTAGGATCAGGCCTTGAACTTGGAAAGTTTAATATTTTACAAGCATGCCTGTGGTATAGGCGCTCAGGCCATCACTTGTTTGCTTGAAAAGTAAAAGGAGGTGGAAAAATGGGGCAGGAGAGATTGGGGTTTTTTTTTTCAACTGTTTTTCAACTCTTGTTGCAATCTAGTTGCTTTTCACCTCCACAAGGAAAGCTGCCAGGGATTTTCAGGAATCCAGGATCCTGCCCAGATTGCCTACCGCTCTTTTGAGGTTGAATTTGACTGCTTACATTCCCTGAGGAAATAGCAGCAAATGGAGTGCTCCACTAACAAAACAGTAGAAGGAGCAGGATTTCCATACTAATGAAAGTGGAGAGGTTGATCTTAATTATTGGGAAAGCAATTAAGGAGGAGGAGACATTCACAGGAAACCAAGCCAATGAGAGTCATAACAACACCACGCTATCTTGCCCTTGCCCGAAACATAATCCTCTTCAAAACTTAAAAAAAGAAGAAACAGCAACTCTCAAACCACCTCCAAAACAAACAGAAGTCCAGAAAGCACCTTGACCACATAAAGCACACAATTATGTTCTTACAAGGAGCATCAACTGCCTGGCTTTATGACTGTTAAGCCTCTAATTCAGAGGCCAAAGTCAAAACAGCCTCACTCTATTTTTGACCCCTTTTAATCCCACGCACAAGGCAGAAACAATATCAAGCGAATAAACAAATAACAAAAAAATCCTGTAACTAAAGCCCCCAGTGTTACCCATAAAACGGAAGATTAATGCTCCAAAACAAGTCTCTGTAAACAGCTCAGGACAATTATCGTGTCGAGTCTGCCCTTGCAGCCCATTGAGAAGGCTGAAGTTTTCTGCACAGTCACGTCTATTATTTCTTGTTATCAAAATAAATTCAAACAGAGAAACATACATGCCACCTTCTCTTCTAGTTCGAAAAGGGTCACACCCAGAAAATAACAGAACAAGAGTTGTTATTCTACCCTTAACCTTTAAGGTCTTCAGAACTCGTGCAAAAAAAGGGCAACAAGAATGATCAAGGAAATGGTGCAAAAAAGGGCAACAAGAATGATCAAGGAAATGGAGCGCCTCCCTTATGAAACCAGATTGCAACGCCTTGGTCTCTTCAGCCTTGAAAGACGGCGTTTAAGGGGTGACTTGATCAAAGTGTATAAAATCATGCATGGGATAGAAAAGGTGGATAGAGAAAAATTCTTTTCTCTATCACACAATACCAGGACAAGGGGGCACTCCCTAAAGCTCATAGCTAAGAAAGTGAGGACAAATAAAGGGAAATATTTCTTCACCCAGAGGGTCGTTGATTTATGGAATTCACTTCCAGAAGGGGTCGTGACAGCTGTCAGCCTTGATAGCTTCAAGGCAGGGCTAGATAGATTGATGGATGCCAAGTGTATCGGTGGTTATTAAAACGGCAGGCAGGATTCCCTTGGGTACCATTTATTGGGGGTCAAGGGAAAGGGAGGGTTTTGCCTTCTCTTTCTGCTCAAGATCCCCATGTACAATTGGTGGGCCACTGGGTGACACAGAAGGCTGGACTCGATGGGCTTTGGCCTGATTCAGCATGGCTCTTCTTATGTTCTTATGGGCGCGCCATCCCCGGAGGTTTTGAAGAAGAGGCTAGACAGTCACTTGTCTGAAAGGGTATAGGTTCTCCTGCTTGAGCAGGGGGCTGGACTAGAAGACCTCCAACGCCCCTTCCAGCTCTATTCTAGCCTATTCTAGTCCCAACTCCCTGCTCAAGCAGGAGAACCCCACACCACAGAACCCCCCCTCCCCGTTCGTGAAAAGCAGAGAATAAAATCTGTTCACCAAAATGATGGTTTCCTTTCTTGAAATGCCTATGAATCCATGCAAAGCTTCCACGCTCTTTAGGCACGTCCTTCCTGTTTCATAGGGCTGAAAGGGACCCTTGGAGGTCTTCTAGTCCAACCCCTGTGCCCAAGGCAGAAGACACTTATCATCACTCCAACCGCTATCCCATCTTTTTCTTCAAAACCTCCCACCATGGAGCACCTCTCACTCTGGGAGGCCAGTTGTTCTCCACGGACCAATTTTTCCGCAGTTTTTTGTTATTTTTATAACGCCGTGAAATAACTGCCTAGCAGAACTTCACAGCATCAGCTTAAGGTAACCTTTATTGCCATTTTTTTATTTTTTTGCTGTGGGCACAACGGCACCCATCAAAAAAGTGAAATTGAGCGGCCCGCTCTCAAAGTGAAACACATCCATGACACACCTAAGCATACTATACGCAACATACGTATAGACCCACACCCCTACATATATGTAGCAAATAAATATTAAATACTGTCCATCTTGAATACATAACGGAAGGAGGAAGCTTGGGACTTCCTTGTCTTTAAAAGACCTTACCAGCATTTGATGAAAGAAAGCGACGAAGGGCTGACGGATGGAGGAAAAACCCAGGTTTAAATGCTGCGGGAGGGAAACCAGGTTTCCCCATTGCAGACAACCCTGATTTAGTGTCAGATCTTGCCAGCCAGGAAAAGAAGGGCAAGTAAGTGGTGGGCTCCTGTTTTTCCTTGTTTAATTCCATGCAGCATTAACCTTGTGAACTCTCAAGCTTCCTCCTTCCGTTATATATTCAAGATGGACAGTGTTTAATATTTATTTGCTACGTATATGTAGGGGTGTGGGTCTAAACACATGTTGTATACATAGTATGTTTAAGTGTGTGTCATGGATGTGTTTCACTTTGAGAGCAGGCAACTCAATTTCATTTTTTGATCTGTGCCGTTGTGCCCACAGTTTAAAAAAAAATGACAATAAAAGGTTATCTTACCTTATTTTATCTTCTCTCTGGAACTGCAAGGCTGCCCAGGCTGAACCTGGCACTTACAATGCGAATTCCCTCCCCCCCTCCCCCCCCCAAAAGCCAATTTTAGCTTTCTTTTCTTTTTTTTCTCTCCCTTCTCCTCCCTTGGCATGGATGACCCCAGAAAGAGACAAGTGCATCAAAGAGCAATAAAAGCAGGGCAAAAATCTCAGACATACATACGTAAAATGACCTTTTCCGACCCGGAACTGCCCCTCCAGCTAGCAGGGAAGAAGGAATTGCAACTTGCACGTGGGAATGGAGGTGCTGGCAACTCGGGTCCTCGACCTACCCTTTTTAAACCCTATTTTTGGGGGTTAAAGGGAAGGTCATCCCAAAGGAGAGGGTCTGCGAAGGCGCAGGGGATCCCCATTCCCCCCACCCACCCAGGCCCTTCCAGAAAGTGGGGGGGAGGGAAGCCCTGAATTGCCAAGCTGGGACGGTGACACGTGTCAGCCCTTCCCACGTGCGGTTAACCTAACGGGGAGGCGCGTCCCGAGCTTTGCGGAAGGAGAAGCCGGGCCGAGCTGGGCAACGGGAGCCGGCAAGGCGGCCGGGGCTCGACTCACCTGTCGAGCGGCGATCAAACTTGCGACCCTCCGAGGCTCCGGGAAAGGAAAAAGGCCGCCCTGCTCTTCCCGCCGAGCCTCGCGAGAGTTCCCGGCGCAGGAAAGGCCGCGCGGAAGTCTCGCGAGGCTTCGAGGAGACATGCGCAATGGCGCCCGGCGAGGCCGAGCCAGGAGTTGAAGGAGGGGCGCTTCTCCTGCTTAGCGGAAACGAGAGTTCCGGGGGGGGGTCTTTCAGGGCGCCCCCCCCGAGATTTGGGGGGGCGGCCACTTCCACAGAAAGAGGGGTTGGGGGGTCCTGTCAAGGGGCGCCTCTTGGCTGATCTTTGGAAACTAAACGGGGTTGGAGGCGGATAGGGCATGGATGGGAGACCACCAGGAAATACTGTGTCTTCTTTCTCAACTTCCCCCCCTCCCGCACACACACGCACTTTACCCAGATTTAGCATTGTGAGATTTGGTTTTCTGTGCATGATCAAAAGCTGCTTAATTTCGGTCCTCCTGTTTTGTTATCCCCTTACTTATTCCCCCCCAATGAGTTGTATTAAATTGCTCCTTTTTTGACTGTGTGTGTGTGTGTGTGTGCAGTGAATGCTCCAACACTGGAAGTTTTTAAGAAGAGACTGGCCAGCCATTTGTCCAAAATGGTATAGCCACAGGCTCTGTCCCACTTTGTTAGTAGTCAGGGAGTGGATATGTGTGTCAAGTGGTTATTTTTTAGATTGCACCCTGTAAACCCAAATATGGGAGGAAGAAATCATTCTTTCCTTTGCTTGTTTCAGCTCAACCCAGAGCCATCTGCAAGCACAAATATATATATGTTGTTTAAAATTGTTAACAAAGAAATAAGGGATTTCTGAGATAGCTATTTCGAGTTATTTACCTCTCTTCAGTCAGAATTCACCCTTTCTGGGATTCGAACCTGGGCAGTCTGCATGCTAGGCAGAAGCTTTAGCCTCAAGCCACAGGCTCTGTCCCACTTTGTTAGTATATATATATATTATGTGTGTGTGTGTGTGTGTGTGTGTTTTCTGAGGTTTTCGCGGGTGTTTGTAGGTCTTTGGTTATTCGGGTTTTCTCCCGTGTAAAATTGGAAGTGTCTTGGCGACGTTTCGACAAAGTCCCATTCATCTTCAGGCTGGTGTTTTCGGCTTCGTGCTCCTAGAAACAGCTACCATCACACATTGCCCCTAGAAGCACGAAGCCGAAAGCACCAGCCTGAAGATGACGAATGGGACTTCGTCGAAACGTCGCCAAGACACTTCCAATTTTACACGGGAGAAAACCCGAATAACCAAAGACCAACATACAAACACCTGCGAAAAAACGTGTGTGTGTGTGTGTGTGTGTGTGTTAATCCTATCCTCATCATTACATTGTAAAGGCTGGTCAAAGGGTCTCATATAAAGATATTTTATTGGATTTCAACTCTGATGCCTCAATACAACAGTGAGAACTTTTATCCAGGCAGGAAGTGCTGAGGGGCTACTCGCCCTGGGAGTCCTGCTTGCCTTTTTGCAAGACCCTCCTTGCAGGCCTTTCCTCTCCTTACAAAGGACAGTCGGGGGGGGGGGGAATAAAATTAAATAAAAACCATCAAAGCCTTTCCAAGCAATGAATGGAATTCTGAACAGGAGCCCACTTGGCAAGCCAATGAAGCTTAAAAGAGCCATCAGGTAACTGCAGCCACAGGGCAACTCGGCAACTCTCCTATTGCAAACTGTTTTTGTGGCTATTTGGCAAGGCATATAGTTTAGTTTAGTTTAGTTTAGTTTAGTTTAGTTTAGTTTAGTTTAGTTTAATTTGATTTCTATGCCGCCCTATTCCAGGAACTCAGGGCGGCTCACAACATGGAGTTTAACCTGTGCCTGGGGCACCTTTCCGTATCAACTCTCTCTTCATTGCACACCGGTGTGATTTCCATATGTTCACCTGCCCACCACAAATAACCTTTTTGTCTCTGACAAAACCAGTCCACTCTTTTAAGGAGCAATGGGCATTTACTGTTTCCCTTTACAAGCAAATGGGAATTTCCCCGCTGACGCTTGAGAGGCAGTATGAGATTATTTCCCAAAAGAGGAAGAAATCAGTTTAAATTCTTCAACTGCTGGACATTTGCACTAGCTCTTTGCATAGTGGTATCAATGATTAAAAAGAATCCCGGGTGGCTTTTAAAAGGCAGGGTCCACCTGCAGGTTGAATGCCACAGCTTCAAGGCCTTTCTTTTTGTAACGCTTTTGTAAAGCTTTTTGCTTTATCAACAAATATTCCAACTTTGAATTCCTGGGAGGAAGAACAAAATATTAGAAAAAGAAAGCCCTCACATCACGGGGAATAGAAAGAAGCTAGAAATGAATGGACGGTGACCGTTCCATCTGCCGGCTAGTAATTCAGCCTCATGCTATGGGTATTAATTTCATGTATTTAATTTGAGAGCCCACGGAAGAAGCCTTGGGTAACTCCACAGCCAGGTTACACTACGAGCATCGCTCGTTCTTAATTTATGGGAATTTTGCTTTTGCAGATTAAAACAATATTTAATAATATTTCGGGAGCTGTGGCCCCAGGTGAACACGAGGTGGCAGGAAAGAGCTTAGTCAGGCGGCATTCAACTCAAGAGTCATTAAATCAATGTTTTTAACAGGGTCAGATGGATTACCTTGCTAAACAATCAGTCTCAGAACCTGATCTGAGATTCATCCCAGGCAGTTTTTGCTCTTCTTATGCTTCTCCTTCTTTCTTGTCTCTGGTCAAACCCAAAACATCGTTACCTTTCTCTTTTTCATCCATCAGTGCCAATTCCCCACCCCACCCCCCACATCCCACCCAACGTTACTTAAGATGACGCAGGCTCTGTGAATCCGATCATCAGGAAGATAACATCTGGTTAGGTCAGACAGTCAATGGGATTAGTGCATCGGAGAGCACCGAAATTTGGGGCTTAGGACTCAGCAATCTTCTTGGAGTTGATCCTTGGGGTGATTTTTTGGGGGGGGGAAAATCAGCCATTTCCCTCTTGAGCGTTGACAAGCAATCTACAGCTGGTCCTTGGCTTATCGCAACAATGGACCCCCACATTTCTGCTTGACTCCCTCTTACAGCCCCTGAGATACTGGAAGACTGCTATCGTGTCACCCCTGGTCCTTGTCTTCGTTAAACTAGACATACCCAATTCCAGAAACCGCTCCTTATGTGTTTTAGCCTCTGGTCCCTTAATCATCTTTGTTGCTCTTCTCTGCACTCTTTGTAGAGTCTCAGCATCTTTTTTACATCGTGGTGACCAAAACTGGATGCAGGACTCCAAGTGTGGCCTTCTCATCCAAGAAGCTTCTTTAGCTCTGACTGGATGGTGGGAGAGGGAAGGATTTATGTTCCTTGCAGACCGCTGGTCATTTGCATTTCTTTATTAGAGAGCCCTTGAAACCATTTTGGAGGTTTACCTGTGTCCTCAGGGTGACCTGAGTAATGCAGATGGAGGCTTCTTGACCTGGGACTCTTCATACTCCCACAGCCTTCGGAGGGTGTTCATCCCGAAGTGCATTGCTAAATGTCTATGGCAGACATGTCAAACGCAAGGCCTGGGGACAGGTGCGGCCCGCAAAGTGGTTTCATGCGGCCCGCGAAGCCATCCTGGAAACAGTGAGGGAACGGCCCCCGCTACCTTGGCCCTGGTCCAGGCCGGCCGGGAGCCAGTGTACAATTTTGTGGTGGCCATCTATGCTGAAATGCATTCAGTCTTAGCTCCACAAGGCCGTCCGGAAACAGCGAGGAAGCAGCCCCTGCCGTGTTGGTCCTGCCCTCTGGGTGCATGCTGGGGAGGTGTCACCCTTTGTGAGGAATGAAGAAATGGACCATGCCTTGGCGCTTGCCCCGGTCCCACCCCCTTCTGCCAGAGACCCTCAGATCTGTCCCACTCCTGCCCAGGCCCCCACAGGCACCCTTGACGCGAACGATGTAGAGCGGGCCACACCCACCCAGTAGGCCACACCCACTCCATCCACGCCCACCCAGTAGACCGCACCCACCCTGGCTACCCCCCGCCCTGAGGGCAACCACAATGCTGACGCGGCCCAAATTGAGTTTGACACCCCTGGGCTATGGAGATTCTCATTCATCCAGGTCATAGCTGTCCCAAAGGTGATTTTTTTTCCCCAAAAAGCCATTGGACCTTCTTGGTGATTCCTTTCAAAAAAAACTGAAGAAGCTTCTTGGACGGGAAGTGAAATGTTTTCAAAGAAAACACCAAGAAAGTCCAGTTGTCTTTTGGAAAAAAGAACCTTCGGGTTGGGTTTTCTCCCGCGTAAAATTGGAAGTGTCTTGGTGACGTTTCGACGAAGTCCCATTCGTCATCTTCAGGCTGGTGTTTTCAGCTTCGTGCTTCACATTGCTCCTAGAAGCACAAAGCCGAAAACACCAGCCTGAAGATGACGAATGGGACTTCGTCGAAACGTCGCCAAGACACTTCCAATTTTACGCGGGAGAAAACCCGAATAACCAAAGATCTACATATACATGTATTTGTTTTCTGAGGTTTTCGCGGGTGTTTGTATGTAGGTCTTTGGTTCTTCGGGTTTTCTCCCACGTAGAATTTGAAGTGTCTTGGCACTTCAATGTATATGTATATATATATAACTGACTAAATGCAAGTGTGGCAGTTAACGGTGAAGGGATTGAAAATTGAAGGAATAATTCTGTGGCACCCCCCTTCCTTTCTTTCTTTTCCTTTCCTTTTGCTTAATGGCCAATCCAGAGTTGGGCCAGACTTTTTGTTCCCGCCCCCAAATGCTCATCCAGTTCAACTTTAGTGCAAAAGCTCCCTTTCTCCTTATAAGACGCAGTCCTTGATGGAAAAGTCACGTGGCTCTGATCCCACCACAGAACTGACCACTCATCCCATGTCTGGGTCAGTTCACACCTCTCTGTATTCCTGCAACACACAATGCAGTTGTGTTTCTTCAGCAGCAGCAACGGGGGCTGAGAGGCTCTCATTTCCTTCCTTCCTTCCTTTTCTTCCCAGCTCCTTCCCTCCCTTCCTCTCATCTCTTCTTTCCTCATATACTTCCCTTCCTTCCTGCTTTCCTCTCCTTCCTTCCTCTCCCTTCCTTCCTACCTGCCTCCTTCCTTCCTTCCTTCCTTCCTTCCTCTCTATAGCCTCTCCTTCCTTCCTCACATACTTCCCTCCCTCCCTTCCCAGCTGCTTCCTTCCCAGTTCCTTCCTCCTTCCCTTTTCCTCTCATCTCTTATTTCCTCACATACTTCCTTCCCTTCCTGCCTGCCTTCCTCTCCTTCCTTCCTTCCTTCCTTCCTTTCCAGCTCCTCCCTCCTTCCCTCCCTTCCTTCCTAGCTCCTCCCTCCTTCCCTCCCTTCCTCTCATCTCTTCCTTCCTCCCATACTTCCCTCCCTCCCTCCTCCCTCCCTCCCTTCTTCCTTCCTTCCTTCCTTCCTATTCAAAAAGACTTGCAAAGATGGGGCCTTAAACGAGGAGGGCTACGTTGACCCCAAATCAAAAGGAATTAGGAAGCCCCTTTTCATACTAACCCATCCCACTAAGAAGCCTGAGCTTTCATGAACTGCAGCTCGGACAAGGGGCTACTAGACTCCCCTTGAGGGGTGGGGTGGAACCTCTCTCAAAGATCACCAATCTCCAAGTTACCTCTAGTTTAGCAGTAATCTGATGTCGAAAGGTTCTCTTCTCCATTAGCCATTTAAAAGCCAGCTGATTACCCCTCAGCCCTGTTTTATTTCGTATCATCAAGGCTCAGCATGGTGTCCGGGTCAACCATGTACATTAAGGGAGTGGGTGACCTACATCCATGGGTTCATCCCACACAGAAGCCCTGCCCCTCATCCTGTTGGAGAAGGTGAAATGATTGCTTGGGTTCAACAATGCAAACGTAGCCCTTTCCCAACCACTAGACTCCATGAGACTCATCTCCAGCTCAGCGTTGCTCAACCTTGGCAGTTGGGAGATGTATGGACTTCAACTCCCAGAATTCCCCAGCCAGAATTTCTGGGAGTTGAAATCCATACATCTCCAAGTCTGGGAGTTGAAGTTCACACACTTTCAAGTGGCCAAGTTTGAGAAGCACTGTTTTAGCCTTTGTATGGACCTCCTATCCAATGCCTGCAGGACAAGATCTCTCTCTTGGACTAGAGCACAGGTCGGCAACCCACAGCTCCGGAGTCACATGTGGCTGTTTGAGCCTTCTCCTATGGCTCCCACCCTCCTCTGCCATTTGCAGAGAGATAGCGAGAGACAGAGAGAGGCACTTGTGCTTCCCTTCTCCCTCCCTCCCTCTCTCTCTCTCTCTCTCTCTCTCTCTCTCTGTGTGTGTGTGTGTGTGTGTGTGTGTGTGTAAAAAGAGTGGCCTCACGCTGTTCTCGGACAAGCTGACAAGCTTATTGGGCGGGGCTCCTGCCTTTGCTGCGTCTCAGCAGGAAGCAGGAAGCAGCAGCTCTCTCTCTCTCTCTCTCTCTCTCTCTCACACACACACACACACACACACACACACTGAGTGGGGGAAGAGGACTGGCAGACTAAGGGCAGGAGAGAGCCAGCCCAAAATGTCAGCTTGTCGGAGAACAGCATGAAGCCAGCTTGCCAGGTGAGCAGAAGATCAGAAATAGAGAGAGGGAGAGAGGGAGAGAGAGAACTCATGCACAGCAGCCTCTATTTCTTTTTAATTAAATTCTTCAGTCAAGCTTCCCCTCCCCTATGTGTGCGTGCAAGTTTTGCGGCTCCCTGTGTTTTCTTTTCTTTGGGAAATGGGTCCAAGTGGCTCTTTGAGCGTTTAAGGTTGCCGACCCCTGGACTAGAGAGACAGCTACCTCAACTCCTAGGGATCACAACCATCACCGTGTCATCATCTCAATGACACCGGCTGTCTAGTGACATCATGGTGCATGTGGCCCTACTTCTCCCTCCTACAGACACCCTTGAAGATAAGCTGTTGCAACAGGACAGAACTCATACTGGAGAAGAAGCAAGCATCTGTTTTACTGACTCAATCTTAATTTGCCAGAGATTAAATTCATTATCTGTTCGTCCTTCCTCAAAAACTGCAGCCTGCTTTGTAGATGTCAATTCAACAGGATAATTACATGTTATGCCCGGAAGCAGAAGTAGCTATATCACAGAACAGGTGGAGGTTAACTTAAGGTTAAGCATTCATTGTAAAGTGAATTCAGGCCTTTGCGAACTCTGTTTGTTTGTTCCTTGCTTAACCGTGTCGCTAAGCAATGCTATCCTCAAGGGTGTTAGTCCTCATGGACCAAAGAAAATTGCAAGGAACCTTCTTTCAAAATATCATGTCTAGAAAACCATACAGGGACTTCAACTTCTTCCATCTAGAAGGGGAAAAAAGACATTTATAAAATGGATCCTCTTAATTCCATAGAGAAGAGGGGGTTGATCTACGGGAGGACAAGAAACAACGGATGGAAACTAATCAAGGAGAGAAGCAACCTAGAACTAAGGAGAAACTTCCTGACAGTTAGAACAATTAACCAGTGGAACAACCTGCCTCCAGAAGCGGTGAATGCTCCAACACTGGAAGTTTTTAAGAAGAAACCGGACAGCCATTTGTCCGAAATGGTATAGGGTTTCCTGCCTGAGCAGGGGGTCGGACTAGATGACCTCCAAGGTCCCTTCCAACTCTGTTATTCTGCATAAGTCTGTAAGAATGTGTTCCTCTGCTTATTTAATACATTGCTTACAGGTGATTTGCATTGGTATGAAAAGTATAAAACGGCATCCACTCTAGTGTTTCAGCGACATAAATAACATTGAGACAGTACAAAATCTAGGCCACAGTCCATGTAAAAATACACACACACACACATCAACAGGAGGAAGAGATTCTAATAACTATAGGGAGGAGGTTGTGATACACTTAAAACAGTTGTCAGCCATTCACTTAGTTAACAAACGAGATCTTAGGCTTCATTTCCCCCAAAGATCGGATGTGAAAGGAAACGACGCCATTTTTGATTCAGAGAAGGAGGAACAATGTCACATTCCTGGTTTCTCAGAGCAGAATTCCCCGCTACTCAAGATGACAAGGTGCAGGTAGGAAAAGAGAAGGCAATAATATTCTGCATGAGTTTTTTTCAACCTCCTGGTCTGCTTCTGGAGGCAAAGATTTTATTTGTTTTGTTTTGCTGTTTAGTCACATCCTGTTTAGAACCCAGGCTTATACTGACATACACCGCACACATGATACCATAAGAAGTATGTGAAGACTCTAGACGGCTAATCCAGATTGGAGACGGGCGTTTCAGTCCTTCCAGAAAGCCAAAAACGAAGGAAAATGAAAACCAAAAAATGAAGGGAGCTACCCCAGTAAGTTGTAAGAGCAGAAGTCCTTACAAAGCTGAGGAAAAGTGTATATCAGTGGAATGATCTTCCCCATCTAATGCGCCAAGATTATTCCACAAGTAAGATTTTTGTACTGTCTGCAGGGCGAAATGAAGAATTTGCTTCCTCCGTAGTGCCTAGGGCCGGAGTAGGCAACCTTGGCTCTTTTATGACTCGTGGACTTCAACTCCCAGAATTCCTGAGCCAGCATGGGGTAACTATGGCTCCTTTACGACTTGTGGACTTCAACTCCCAGAATTCCTGAGCCAGTCACACTGAGGAGAAAGAGAGAGGTTTCCAAGGTGAGCCATGCTGGCTCAGGAATTCTGGGAGTTGAAGTCCACGAGTCATAAAAGAGCCAAGGTGGCCTACCCCTGGCCTAGGGCTAGGTTGTCCTTTGAGAAAGTATTCCGTAGCATCTCTGATGGGTACAGGACATTCCTGTCGTGGCCAGCTCAGTTCCAAGTGGACATCCTGCATTGCACAGGAGAAACAATGGATCTTTGTGGGCCTCCAGGCAAAAGGCAGCCCCTGGGGCAGGAGTCAGAAAGACCTCACGGTAGAGCAATTGAGGTAGGAGAAGCCAAGAAGGATGGTCATCTGGCGTTCCTTCCCTGCCAGTGCTGCAGGAGACCCATTAAGGGTCTCAAGAGAGCACGATGAGGCTGACCGTCAGCAAGCCCCATCCCATCTCTCTCCACTTTTAGAGAGTAGAGAAGGAACACGTAGTATGGGTGGTGGTGCTCCTGATGCAGATCATCATTGCCTCAAGAGGCTGCAGAGAAGGAGGTGGTGGTGATGATGCTATTGGCTCTGGTGATGGTTCCTTCCCCTCTTTTCTTTGGAGGCCTGTCCTGTACAAGTAGGGCTGTGATGGTCCAGGGCACCAAGGAGCCTCCCTGAAGCTTCACTCTTGGGATATCCTTGACCCCGCTTGAAGAATAGATATTCATTGGCAGCTTGGGAACGATGGTCTTTGCGTGGAGTTCACTCCACTGCCATGTTGGACCGTGCACAGCAGGCCGGGTTTCTCAGACAATGCATCACCATGCCAAAGGAGAGCCTTTTCTCTTCCTTGGTGGGCAGTTTCTCAGAAGCTTTTGCAGACAGCTCCTCTGGTTCCATTTGGAACTGCTGTATCTGGAACTCCAAGTGCTTCTGAATGGCCAGTCCAAGCTCCTCGGGGTCAACCCCTGCCCCATAGACATCCCAGGTCATGCCTTCGTCGTCCCACCTGACGTCCCGCAAGGGAGACTTCTCGGCCTCAGCCTCTGGTTTCAGATTAACCTCTGGGAACACATGAAGGTGGCCTTCTGCCAGAACAGATGGGCTGGTTGCCACGGACTTGCATTCCTTTCCTGGGAACGTCTGTACTTCCGCGTCCCTGTAATCCAGCGGAGACTGGAATCCCTGGGTGAGATCATTCATAGACGTCATGGTCCAGGTGTCTTTGGTCGTCATGACTGTCTGAACCCCATCTTGGTGGCCGTTCCATACCACATACATGGTCTTCATTTCCTCTTGAGCCTTGCTTGCTCGTCTGTAAGGCTGAGAGTGCAGCACACGCTCCCCGTGGGCCCGACAGCATCCCAGTTTGTGGTTGGCTTCCAGACCTGACCCGTTCATGGAGGAGACTTCAGTAGCGAGCAAAGATGAACAGCCCTCGGGGTTGACTTGTTCTTCGCCCAATTCATTAACTGAGCACACCAGCCTTGGGGTAAACTGAAGAGAAGGTATCGGTAAGGAATGGCAGTAGGCAGGAACGGTGCCTTCTTCCTTCGCAGAAGACACGTGGCATCGGTTGTAGGGCAGAGGAATGCCGTTAGGAATGGTCACCATTCCAGGTGGGCACCCACCACTTGAAATGTTGCTAGTATGTCCTATTCCACTGTGTGCATGCATTGTCCTACTGGAGAAACTGGGAGTGCTTGGACCAAGGACATTTGTGTGATATGCTCCGGAGTCTGTAAAAATAGCAACATCGGGTGATGTGGCACCTTGGTGAAAGACATTAGCAGGTACCATCCTATGGCTTTGCAAATCTGGGCTGCTTTCATAAGGGTCCGCTCCATATCTCAGGCCTGCAATCCTCAGTCTGTCGGCCAAAGCAAAGTTACCACTGTGTGAACATATGGCAGGGGATGTGGCACTTGACTCCATGTGGAAGGTGGGACTCGGTTGCTTGCAGCTACAGATGAAGTCAGAGAGGCTTCTCCGGACTGCAACTCCAGGACCCTCCATTGTCCACTGATGTTGGAGGTTGGCACCAGAGGCTGGAGTTGACTTCTTAACAGGACTGCCCCGGAGGTAGGCTCTAGGATACATCATCCCTTCTTCAGATGTCGGGGACTGGTCGACACTGAAGAAGTGGCTGCTGTTTCTGGTGGGACGTTGCGCGCTGTCTTGTGAAGAGAAGCTGCTAAGAATTCTTCCAGTGGTAGTCCTCTTCTCCTGGGCTTGGCAAACAGAAGCGCTGAGACTTTGGGGGAGGTCCCGTGTGTGGCTATGACCTTCCTCAAAAGTTCCTTGCCTGATGCCCTCTAGGTTTGTGAAGCTCTTTGGCAGAGGGTGGCAGTTGACACGCAGATTATTCTGATAGAGACCGTTCAAGGTTTGGCCCAGGGAGTGGATGTGGAGCTGGTGGTCTTTATTTGCCATGGTGAGTGGCAGCCCTAGAGGAGGAAAAGACAGGATTATCAGTCAACTCAGAGGCTTAGAGAGCCTGGTTCGAGTTGTGCAATGAATTCCTGTCCTTGCATTGCTCAATATCGAACACCCGAGCCACGGTTTTCAGAGCACAAGGCTCTTGAAGAGCATTGAAATCAATGGGGCTTTCAAAACAGTGTTTGCTGTGTTCTTTCCTGCAGCTGGGGTTTCCTGGGACTTCACTTATTTGGGGAGCTTTCGTGCACCTCTAGGTTTCTGAAGTCTAAAGACGAAACACTGTAAAGACTGATAGATAGATAGATAGATAGATAGATAGATAGATAGATAGATAGATAGATAGATAGATGGATGGATGGATGGATGGATGGATGGATGGATGGATGGATGGATGGATGGATGGATGGATGGATGGATGGATGGACAGACGATAGATAGATAGATAGATAGATGAGATAGATGGATGGATGGATGGATAGATAGATAGACAGATGATAGATAGATAGATGGATGGATAGATAGATAGACAGACAGACAGACAAATAGATGATAGATAGATAGTAGATAGATAGATAGATAGATAGATAGATAGATAGATAGATAGATGATGGATGATATAGATAGATGATGGATGATAGAGATAGATAGATAGATAGATAGATAGATAGATGATGGATGAGATAGATAGATAGATAGATATAGATAGATAGATAGATAGATAGATAGATAGATAGATAGATAGATATATAGATAGATGATGATAGATAGATTAGGCAGATGATAGATATGTAGATAGTAGATAGATAGATAGATAGATAGATGATGGATGAGATAGATAAATGATGGATGATAGAGATAGATAGATAGATAGATAGATAGATAGATAGACAGACAGACAGACAGACAGATGAGGGAGAGAGAGACGAGGGAGGGAGAGAGAGGGGGGAGAGAGAGATGTGGGAGAGAGAGATGAGGGAGGGAGGGAGAGATGTGGGAGAGAGAGATGAGGGAGGGAGGGAGAGAGAGAGATGAGGGAGGGAGGGAGAGAGGGAGAGAGAGATATGTGGGAGAGAGAGAGATGAGGGAGAGAGAAAGAGAGAGGGGGAGAGATATGAGGGAGAGAGAGATATATGAGGGAGGTAGGGAGAGAGAGATGAGGGAGGGAGAGAGAGATGAGGGGGAGAGAGATATGTGTGTGTGTGAGAGAGATGTGGGAGAGAGAGATGAGGGAGAGAGAGAGATGAGGGAGAGAGAGAGAAAGATGAGGGAGGGAAAGAGAGGGAGAGAGAGGGGGGAGAGAGATGTGGGAGAGAGAGATATGTGGGAGAGAGAGAGAGATGAGGGAGAAAGAGAGAGAGG
The DNA here is from genome assembly GCA_034064705.1 of Bothrops alternatus. Lineage (NCBI taxonomy): Eukaryota > Metazoa > Chordata > Lepidosauria > Squamata > Viperidae > Bothrops > Bothrops alternatus. Next base: position 145,837 of record JARGCV010000234.1, on the reverse strand, counting down.
GAGAGATATGAGGGAGGGAGAGAGAGATGAGGGAGGGAGGAAGAGAGATGAGGGAGGGAGAGAGGGAGAGAGAGATATGTGGGAGAGAGAGAGAGATGAGGGAGAAAGAGAGAGAGGGAGAGATGAGGGAGAGAGAGAGATGAGGGAAGGAGAGAGAGATGAGGGAGAGAGAGAGAGATGAGGGGGAGAGAGAGATATGTGTGTGTGAGAGAGAGATGAGGGAGGGAGAAAGAGAGATGTGGGAGAGAGAGATGAGGGAGGGAGGGAGAGAGAGAGATGAGGGAGAGAGAGAGATGAGGGAGAGAGAGGGAGAGAGAGAGATGAGGGAGAGAGAGAGATGAGGGAGGGAGGGGGAGAGAGAGAGATGAGGGGGAGAGAGGGAGAGAGAGAGATGAGGGAGAGAGAGAGATGTGGGAGAGAGAGAGAGAGAGAGATGTGGGAGAGAGGGAGAGAGAGAGAGAAATGCAGGCAGATGAGAGAATGACTGAGTGGTTCTTCTTAGCCTCCTTAAAGCAGAGCAATATTAACAAGTGTCTCAAAGGTGCTTCTGTCGGATGAAGAAGCGAAACATTGTCTAGGAAAAACCCAAGAAAGTCCAGTTGCCTTTTGGAGAAAACCCCTTTGGGACAGCCATGACCTGGATGACTGGGAATCTCCACAGACAATAATAACATCTGCAACAAGACAAAGGGAACCAAGGAGCTAGAACACCGTGGCAGAGAGTTAAGGCTTCTTCATCTGCGCTTGCTCTCTGCTCTCCAAGCTGTTGCTAGAAGAAGAGCAGGGCAAATCTAAAAGCTGGCTTATCAACATCATGGCCGTCCCTTAAGGAGTACCTTACAGGAAGCCCTGGAGAAGAGGGAGGCTGTGCGTTTGCCCCGTGCCTTAGAGTGTTTTGTCTCTCTACCAGTTTCCAACTACCGGTAGTGCAGAGTTTATGGTTGAGTAATTGAGTCTTCCTTCCTTCCTTCCTTCCTTCCCTCCCTTCGTTCTTTCCTTCCTTCCTTCCTTCCCTCCCTTTGTTCTTTCCTTCCTTCTCCCCTCCTCTGTTTCTTCCTTCTTTCCTTCCTTCTCTCCTTCCCTCATCTCTCTCTGTTCCTTCCTTCCTCCCTCCCTCCCTTTGTTCTTTCCTTCCTTCTCTCCTTCCCTCCTTCTGTTTCTTCGTTCTTTTGTTCCTTCCTTTCTTCCTTCGTTCCTTCCTTCCTTCCTTCCCTTCTATTCTTTCCTTCCTTCCTTCTCTCCCTCCCTTTCTCTCTCTGTTCCTTCCTTCCTTCCTTCCTTCCCTCCCTTTGTTCTTTCCTTCCTTCTCCCCTCCTGTTTCTTCCTTCTTTCCTTCCTTCTCTCCTTCCCTCATCTCTCTCTGTTCCTTCCTTCCTCCCTCCCTCCCTCCCTTTGTTCTTTCCTTCCTTCTTTCCTTCCCTCCTTCTCTCTCTGTTCCTTCCTTCCTTTGTTCCTTCCTTCCTTCCCTCCCTTCCTCTATTCTTTCCTTCCATCCTTCTCTCCCATCCTCCTCCTCTCTGTTCCTTCCTTCTTTCCTTCCTTCTCTCCCTCTCTCCTTCTCTCTCTGTTCCTTCCTTCCTTCCTTCCTTCCTTCCTTCCTTCCTTCCTTCCTTCCTTCCTTCCTTCCTTCCTTCCTTCCTTCCTTCCTCTCTCTATAGCCTGAGCAGCAGTACATTCTTAAAGTTTAACAACTACATTTATCTGTCTTGGGCGAAATCCAGCATAGCTATTAATGGTTCCAGAGACATGTCCTCTTTTTAATCCAGCCTTTTTAATCTCTTCTGGGACACTAATTACCACAAAAAAATGTAAAAAAATAATAATTTTTAAATTGAAATTAAAAAAGAAAAAGAAAGAAACAGAGTTGCACGCACACACAAAATGAAAAAGATCCTTTTAAAAAGATGGCCAGTGCTATCTCTTTTATCTTGACTGTGTTTCTGAAAATTTGCAAATAATAATAACAACAACAACAACAACCATCAAGTTTCAGGCACAGGTATTTCCCAATATTCTTTTCTTAGTGTCCAGACACCAAATAAAGAGGATCAATTTGGTCTCCAAGGAAAGAAAGACGCCATTCCTGAATATGCCGGCTGTTTGATTCTACAAGTTCCCCTTTACGTCCCCTTCCATTTTTTGTCATGCTCTGGAAAACCCCAGTCCTGCATTGCATAAATGAGACATGAAATTCAGGGGAGCAATTTCCTGTGCTCTGTTTTTCAATAACCTCCTTTGTATGTTGTGCAACCTTGTCACATTTCCTCGCATTCAAAAACATTGTGTGCTCCCGTTCCTTGTTTTTGTTTAATTCTGCACAAATGACATGCTATCTCATTTATCTCAGTCCTAAGCTTCAGTTTTCTACAGGAGTAATCCTATGGTTTGTAACTGCAGCAAACCTCTCCCCCCCACCCCACTAACATTATTATAATCCCCCCCTTTTTTTGCATATTATTTTATCTGTTCAGGCGGATATGTTCCATCTCCAGATTCATCTTTAATACCACCACTGAACGGGCCCAATTAAAAGGAAAGGAACACAAATCGATAAAATGTACATTTGTCAATTATTTTTTTTTCCTGGTGGAGAAAGGAACAAATGACCTCACGTGTGTCAGCCAATAGACCCGTCTAATTTTCTGGCATTTCAAATCTGCCAGCATCGTTTTAATTTGACCGGCTTTAAATTAATCGTCTCTTGTTTACATCCATCAAAATGTTTTTAGCTGCTAGGGCTGTCTGTCATTTCAGCTAAGAATGGACCCATCTCTCTCTCTCTTTTTTTTTATGGCTATAACTAAGGATTAATACAAAGCTGGCTTTCTTTCAGATAATTACAGAGCTGAGCTATAGTATTGCAGACTATTATAGTCAATGGATCAGTCACTAAAGAGGAGGCCACAGACAATGAAATAATAGTAATGTTATTTTGCATGTCTCCCTGCCTTTCCGTGGAGAGCAAGAAATCTATTATCTACGTCTCTAAAATATTCAAATATTCTGACTGGAAACTCAGAAATCAATACGAGACACACAGACTGGCCCAAGGTCCAGTTTTAGAAGCCATCAACTTAATTTTAGAACGTGTTTTGTATCTTAATCTGGAAGAATAGAGAGAAGAGCAAATATACCAAGCATATCTTCACTTTCCCTTCAAACAACTATCAAGTTCTTTTTACTATCCCATCAGGCAGAAGGATTGAACATATGTAAACTGTACAGCTTGAGCAAACTCTTTCTTAAAATTCCTCCAGTGAAGCATGCTCTCAGAATTACTGATTTGATTGTATTTCTTAGCTTCGGATTGGGCTTCTTTCTGTCTCTAGAATAAAACTGGATAATTGCTCCGGTTGTTTTTTTTTTTTTAATCAGGTTTCCTGTCTCTACCCCGCCTGCTTCTGCCTCCGTTGCTTTTCTAATGTTCACAGAATTGTTATTCACCCAAAGGCCAGCTTCTAAAATAAGGTTTCAGTCAACGGAAGGGGGAAGAATGAAAGGCAGTCTGCAAAGATGCTTACCTTCCTTCCGCACCCCGAGATTTTCACCGTTCAGATCTGAGGAGGAGTTGTCTAAAAAGATGCTCAGGAGTCAAGAGACGAAACCCGATCAGCCTCGGGAGACTTTTGAACTTCCCGTGGGATGGAGGAAGGCAACCAAACAAGATCAGAGAAGAGGACATGGTCCTCCCCTTGCCAGTGACAGGGAAGACCCCATACCCTCTCTCAATGATTCCCTACCCCACTCTCCCCCACTCCCCAGCTCAACAGATTGTGAGGGAACAAAATGGAGACAGGCCACGAGGGACGGAGATAATCCTATGTGTTTCATCAGATTAGAACAAGAATGGGAGGAGAGAGAGAGAGAGAGAGAGAGAGAGAGAGAGAGAGAGAGAGAGAGAGAGAGAGAGAGAGAGAGAGAGAGAGAGAGAGAGAAAAGAGAAAAGCTAAGGAGATAAAGCAGTGAATGCAGCCAGACCCACCAACTTGGGGCAATGTGAAAGGGGCAGCCAATGTCAGGGGAGAGAAGCCCATGCCAAACATTTTTGGAATAAAGAAGATTCTAGAGCTGGACGTGGGAGAGCTTGGGGCTCTCCGCATTGAGGAGCAGTTCCAAAGTGGAGTGGAAGGAGCTGCCTGCTGATCAGTTGAGGCTGGGACCACGTGCGTCTTTGCCCTCTGTCTGTCTTGTGCACCCCTGCAGAGAGGGAACACAAAGGAACGGCCACACTTTCCAACAGATCCTGAATTGGTAGCCTTGTGAATGGAGGAGGGGAGACTGCACTTCCCTGTCTCCGAAGCCCAGTAGGGTAGGACCCAACCATCACCACAATGGCTGACCTAGTAATCGTGCCAAGTATAAGAAGGAGGAATTCCAGGATGACCGCCTAAGCCACACCTTTACATTTTTATTTTTTTTAATTTTATTTTTTATTTTTTCTAAATTCAGAAGGCAGGGTGAACCTGATCTTCCATTGTTTTCCAATGACGCTGCAGTTGAGTCCATCCACCTTACTGTCATCCTTTTCTTCTCTTTCCACTTTTTCTCAGCATTGTAGAACTTCTCCGGAAGTCTAGATCTTCAAAGATGATGTCCAAAGGATGACCATTTGAGCCTGGTCATTTGTGTTTTGAGTTTTCACTCATCTGGTTGATTGTCTCAATAATCTATTTGTTGGTTTCCTTGGCTATTCCTGGTATTCCCTGCCCACCCACCCACCCAACTTAGAAGCAGAGAACTCCACTATTGGCAGGTTAGACTGTAGCCCGTATACATGTATACATTTGCCCAGGTTCGCCTGGTGCACCAGCTGCGGCCCTATTTGGACTGGGAGTCTCTTCTCACAGTCGCTCATGCCCTTATCACCTCGAGGCTCGACTACTGCAATGCTCTCTACATGGAGCTACCTTTGAAAAACGCTCGGAGACTTCAGGTAATGCAAAATGCAGCCGCGCGAGCAGTATTGGGCCTGCCTAGAAATGCCCACATCTCGGCATCACTCCGCGAGCTGCATTGGCTGCCAATTGGTCTCCGAACGCAATTCAAAGTGTTGGTTATGACCTATAAAGCCCTACATGGCATCGGACCAGGTTACTTACGGGACCGTCTGCTGCCCCATGAAACCCAGCGACCGGTTAGGGCCCACAGAGTCGGCCTTCTCCAGGTCCCGTCAGCCAGACAGTGTCGCCTGGCGGGGCCTAGGGGAAGAGCCTTCTCTGTTACGGCCCCGGCCCTCTGGAACCAACTTCCCCGGGAGATCCGTATCGCCCCCACCCTCTTCGCCTTTCGTAAACTCCTTAAGACACATCTTTGCCGACAGGCCTGGGGCAGTTAACACCTTGCCCCAGCCAGTGTATGTTTGTTGCATGTCTGTTTGGATGATTGGTTTTTGATTGAGGGGTTTTTATAATGTGTTTTAATGTTAGATTTCTATCCATGTTGTGAGCCGCCCTGAGTTCCTGGAATAGGGCGGCATAGAAATCCAATTAAATAATAATAATAATAATAATAATAATAATAATAATAATAATAATAATAATAATAATAATAATAATAATAATAATGTAGCATACCTGGTCTGCCTCTACAGCCATCCATTTATGGAGCCTTTCCAATGAAATTTCCTCAAAGGCCAGATTTTGGCCTGAAAGCACCCATTGCTGATCCACAGTGGGTAAAGCTTATGGAGGGTTTCCAGAAAAACAGGTCCTAAAGGGTACTTTGCAAAATGATTCTGAACAGAACAGAACAGAACAGAACAGAATAGAAATACAGAATAGAGTAGAATAGAGTAGAGTAGAGTAGAGTGGAGTGGAGTGGAGTGGAGTGGAGTGGAGTGGAGTGAAATGGAATGGAATGGAATGGAATGGAATAGAATAGAATAGAATAGAATAGAATAGAATAGAATAGAATAGAATAGAATAGAAATACAGAATGGAATGGAATGGAATGGAATGGAATGGAATAGAATAGAATAGAAATACAGAATAGAATAGAATAGAATAGAAATACAGAATAGAATAGAATAGAATAGAATATACAGAATAGAATGGAATGGAATGGAATGGAATAGAATAGAATAGAATAGAATATAATAGAATAGAATAGAAACACAGAATAGAATAGAAACACAGAATAGAATAGAAACACAGAATAGAATAGAATAGAATATAGAATAGAATAGAATAGAATAGAATAGAATAGAATAGAATAGAATAGAATAGAATAGAAATACAGAATGGAATGGAATGGAATGGAATAGAGTAGAATAGAATAGAATAGAATAGAATAGAATTACAGAATAGAGTAGAATAGAAATACAGAATAGAATAGAATAGAAATACAGAATAGAATAGAATAGAATAGAATAGAATAGAATAGAATAGAATAGAATAGAATAGAATAGAATAGAATAGAATAGAATAGAATGGAATGGAATGGAATGGAATGGAATGGAATGGAATGGAATGGAACGGAACGGAACGGAATAGAATAGAAATACAGAATAGAATAGAATAGAATAGAATAGAATTACAGAATAGAATAGAATAGAAATACAGAATAGAATAGAATAGAATAGAATAGAATTACAGAATAGAATAGAATAGAAATACAGAATAGAATAGAATAGAATAGAATAGAATAGAATAGAATGGAATGGAATGGAATAGAATAGAATAGAATAGAATAGAATAGAATAGAATGGAATGGAATGGAATGGAATGGAATGGAATGGAACGGAATGGAATAGAATAGACAGAGTTGGAAGGGACCTTGTAGGTCATCTAGCCGAAACCCCTGCTCAAGCACGAGTCCCTACACCTGTGGTGGCGAACCTATGGCACGCGTGCCACAGGCGGCACGCGGAGCCGTCTCTGGTGGCACGTGTGTCATTGCTGGGCCGAGCTGTTCCCTCCTCCTCTCCACGTATGTGCAGCTCTCCGCTCATGCGCAGTCTGGGAATAGGCGAGAGACTATAAAAGGAGCAACTTTCGGCGGAAGCAGCATTTGCTGCAGACAGTGAGAGAGCGAGCACGAGTCGGAGCGGACAGCGAGTGAGCACGAGCTGACAGCTCAGTGGCCACGCCCATTCAATGGCCACGCCCACCCGGCGATGCATAAGTCGGTTTTGGGTGACAGTTTGGGCACTCGGTCTCTAAAAGGTTCGCCACCACTGCCCTACACCATTTCTGACAGATGGCCATCCAGTCTCTTCTTGAAAGCTTCCAGTCATGAAGCTCCCAAAACTTCTGAAGGCAGCTTCTGTTCCATGGGGTGATTGTTCTCACCGTCAAAAAACATTTCTCCTTATTTCTAGGTTGAATCTCTCCTTGATCAGTTCCCATCCATTGTTCCTTGTCTGGCCTTCAGGTGCTTTGGAAAATAGGTTGGCCCCCTCCTATCTGTGAGACCCCCTCAAATATTGGAACACTACTATTCACACTTGACAAATTAGCAGGCCACTTATCACCTCTTCCATTTTGGATTTTCTTTCTTTCTTTCTTTCTTTCTTTCTTTCTTTCTTTCTTTCTTTCTTTCTTTCTTTCTTTCTTTCTTTCTTTCTTTCTTTCCTCTGCCCCTGGGCCTAGGAATGTCCCTCCATCAGCGACTGTGAGCTGACTGTGCTTGTTTGTTGTATGAATGTGATTAATTTTATTGTATAATTTTATTGTATTTTTGTAAGCCGCCCTGGGTCCTAGGAGAAGGGCAGCATATAAGTTTAAGTAATAAATAAATAAATAAATAAATAAATAAATAAATAAATAAATAAATAAATAAATAAATCTTATCTCCCCTGGTCCTTTCTCTTCACTAGACTAGCCATGCCGAGTCCCTTTTCAGTTTCATGGGCCTAACTTTCCTCCAGACGACTTCGAAGTTAATTATGTCCACTGGCCACTCTTTACTTGGAGATCTTGCCTGGTGGGCTCACCCGGTGTTCTAAATATTGGGCTGCATCCTCTCCAGTTAAGATACATTGCCAGGAAAGCGGAAGAATGGAGCTTTTTACACTAGTTTTACCTCAGGATTTTTGGTTAGGGATCCTAAAAGATTGTACTAATACTGAGATGAATAATATGTGATAGACTAGAAACTGTGGATAAACTATAGAAAAGAGAAACACCAATCAAATAAAGTGTAACAGGCGTATAGTTGAGGCTTGATGTGAGGAGTGAAAAATGTTTACCAAACCAGACGTTTACAAAGATTAATACTTAGTGTTGTATACCAGGTGCTATGATGATTGATGCATACTAAGATTTTATGTTCAATGCTGATTATTTTAATAAAAGAACTAAAAAAAAACAACAACAACAGAATCTTTGTCAACCTGCCCCAGAAGCCTCTGCCCCACCGCTGCTTTTGGAGAAGCAAGGGGCCCCATGCAAGTTTTAAAAAAAGAAAGATGAGAGATGTTTTTATTTCCACCTTCCCCTGAGCACGGAACGGAAATAATAATAATAATAATAATAATAATAATAATAATAATAATAATAATAATAATAATAATAATAATAACGTTGGAAGGGACCTTGGAGGTCATCGAGTCCAACCCCCTGCTCAGGCAGGAAACCCTATACCATTTCAGACAAATGGCTGCCTAGTCTCTTCTTAAAAACTTCCAGGGTTGGAGCATTCACCGCTTCTGGAGGCAGGTTGTTCCACTGGTTACGGTAATTGTTCTCACTCTCAGGAAGTTTCTCAGTTCTAAGTTGCTTCTCTCCTTGATTAGTTTCCATCCGTTGCTTCTTGTCCTGCCTTCAGGCGCTTTGGAGAATAGCTTGACTCCCTCTTCTTTGGGGCAGCCCCTGAGATATTGGAACACGGCTATCATGTCCCCCCTCGTCCTTCTCTTCGTTAAACTAGACATACCCAATTCCAGCAACCGTTCCTTATTATGTTTTAGCCTCCAGTCCCCTGATCACCTTTGTTGCTCTTCTCTGTACTCTTTCTAGAGTCTCAGCATCTTTTTTACATTGTTGTGACCAAAACCGGATGCAGGATTCCAAGTGTGGCCTTACCAAGGCCTTGTAAAGTGGCATTAACACTTCACGTGATCTTGATTCTATCCCTCTGTTAATGCAGCCTAGCACTGTGTCGGTCTTTTTGGCAGCTGCAGCACACTATGGATGAGGCTTGATTTAATGTGAAAGCCAAAGCAAGAAAAATTCATTATAGTTTGCTCTTTTGCTCCACTTCTCCAACCCAGACAGTTGAGGTCAGAAGGATGCTTCAGAGCCAGGAGCTAAGCCCTCTCTTTCCAGGAAGAAAGAGGGAGCTGCAGCCCTGCTGGGATCATTTCCTACCTCCTCCCTTGAATTGGCAGCGTCTCCCCAGCCCTGAAACATTAAGGAGCTGGTTTGTGACCAGGAGGAGGAGCTGGTTCTTCAACAGCCAAAGGCAGGCAGAGACAGATCGAATGGAGTTCTTGCAGCTTTCGTCTCTCAGATCAATCACGGGTATATCAGATCCGAAGGAGGCTGTGGGGAGCAGAGGAACTGCAGCTGAGAAGAAGTCCCGTCTTAACTGCTCCCGCTGCTGCTGCTACCGGTACCATCACTACCACCACCACCTCAGATACATCAGAGGAGAGCAGAAGAGGACAACTGCGAGGAAAAAGTGGTGCGTTGAAGAGTCGGGTCCAAGATGGAATTGAAGCTCTGAGCTGCAGTGCAACAGAAGATCCTGAGAACTTCACAGTTTCTCCTGCCTAGGTGCCATGTCTGGTAAGGAACATCCTTATTGCTCACAGCAGGAGCTCCATCTTTGGAGATGGGAGAGAAGAGTCAGAGGAGGAGGGCAAACATATCTCACTTTTGGATGCTCGCTTAGTGGCATCTGTCGCCTGGTCTCTCTTGGAACGTGTCTCTGATTCAGCCAAGGGTGGCTTTGACAGTGGGAATCTGTCTTACGTTTCTCGGCTTAGCTGATATTTCTGTCCAGCTGGACCGAGCAGACAAGGCATGGAGTTAAGCTTTAAGTTACCAACTGTTGATATGCAGAATTAAAGAATCTGAGTAGCTGACCCTGGTTCTCTCTTCCACCCATTCGCACAGTCTGCAGGGATATCTCCAGCCTAGACCAGAGCATTCTCTATCTGGCTTTTAGAAGTACGGACCTCTATTTTGAATTTGGGTGTAATTTTCTCTCTCTCTCTTTTTTAAAGTGTATTGTTCTTACAATGTAAAGAGAACAGCACACCAAATTCCTTTCTCAATACTCTACGGCGTTCTTACCTTCTCCACATTTTACTTTTACTTTATCAGGGTATCTGCTCCCTTATCCAACTCTTATCCAATTCTCATGTCTGAACGGCTGTTAAATTCTCTGCAGGCTGAAGGAACGTGTGACAAGAGTCCCTAAATCTAGGGATTGCACTGGTCTAACAAAAAAGGCGTTCAAAGCAAATCCTGAGGTAACAAGATCTCAGACCCTCTTCAAGAGGGGTTGAACTTTAAGGGACTTGATCAAAAAAAGAGAGTTCCAGGGAGTTAGAGAAAAATGTCCACCCCCCACAGAGATTTTTTTTTCCTTTGACACATTTCTGAAACTGACGCTGGAAACTTGGCAGTAATCACGCCTAGCGTCTCTACTCACCAAGTCCTTGTAAAGTCAAGGAAATGAATAAAGGTAATCCCCCAACTTACAACGGGACTGAAAAAATGTGACACGATCGTTCTTCACAACGATGGCTGTTGCCGCATCCTCCTCGTCAGGGGATCAAAATCCAGACACTTGGCAACCGATTTGTATTTACGACGGTCGCAGTGTGTCCCGGGGGGGTCACGTGATCCCCTCTTGTGACTTTCTGCAAAGAAAAGTCAATGGGGGGGGGAAGCCAGATCCACTTAACAACCACGTTACTGAACAACTGCAGTGATTGACTGGGGCAAGAAAAAGGTTGTAAAATCGGGCACAACTCACTCAACCAAGGTCTCGCTTAATAAGAGACATTTTGGGCTCCATTGTAGTGTCGTTAAGACGAGGACTACCTGTATCCCTTTCCAGCTACTGTAGTTGTCCTCCCTCTTTTTCCAATCTCATGAATGACAATTATTTCAGAGAGAGAGAGAGAGAGAGAGAGAGAGAGAGAGAGAGAGAGAGAGAGAGAGAGAGAGAGAGAGAGAGAGAGAGAGAGAGAGAGAGAGAGAGAGAGAGAGAGAGGAACCCTGAGATCCCATTGACAAGATCACCAGCCTTTTCTCTGCCATTTTTGAGGTTTCACAGATGTGAAAGCTAAGGAGATGTTCTGCCCTTCAGGCTGAGGAAGAACATTCTATTTTTTCCCAAGCCAGACCCGTGGCTGCATCCTTAAAAATGCACTTCGGTCTGCCTTTATTTATTTTATGTCTCATTTCACTTGTCCGCTGCCAGAGGAATAAGACCTTTGCATTCCTGTCACTCACGGGCTAGCCAAGTGATTGCGGTACGAATGCAAGGAATGCACAAAAACGAGAATATGCTGGTCGTGTTCAGCTTCTTGCTGTTTTGCTGTTCTCTGATTAGCAAGGCAGGACCATTGCTGCATTGTCACAAAACTGTGACAGGAACTTTTACATATAAATCAAGCCTGTACCGTTTAATCTGCATGAGTCCGTGTGGATGTCTACAGGTCATTTTTTAAAATATTAATGCTGAACTTTCGTGGAAAATGGCCAGCCTCATTTCCTGGCTGAATGATTGCAGCCACCAGCCTCCCCCTCCACTTAAAGTTCCTTGACCATCATACTTACAATCTAGAATCCCAGGTAGGGATGTGCTAGTTTGCCTTCGTTTCTCTGAAACAGGCACCTATTTCTAACACGGGTAAATCCAATGTCTATTAAAGGGCGATCTGAGAAGGAAATGAACCACACCCTTTATTGACGGGGTGGGAGATAACAAAACAAGGGATGAACTCCAAGCTGGCCCCATAAATTAACAGTTGTGTTTTTCCAAGAGGCAAAATATTGCTAATAGCTGCAAAGTGATGCACCGGTTTATGGTGATGGCTTGCTGATGGCTCCTCCGGTTGAGTGCTTGTGGTTGAAAGTGTGGAACGCCAGGAGAAAAAGGCTGAAGGAGTGATGGCGATTTCCTTCTACTATTTCTCCCAGATTGCTCTTTGTGTTGGGACTACAGACCAGCCAAGGGCCCCAATATGCCTCTGATAGCCTTCCAAACACAATCCCGGGAGATGTGTGCATGGTTGAGTCTTCTACTGTTGCCCAAGCCAGCTGCTTTGGGGCCAAAGAACCTCATCATGAAAAATGTCAATGCTGTGGTGTGGGGTCCTTGGTGTCCTCCTAGCGGGCTTGTCTTCGTGCAGATGTTTCGTTTCATTAGCCAACTAGCTAACATCAGCAGTGCTACAAAGGAGGGGATTTGCTCTGTTTACTAGATCTTACCTAGTTGGATCATAAAACATCTGCCAGAAAACAACCAAGCTCAGAGAACACCAAGGACCCCACAGCTGACCCTTGAGCTACAAATATTCCCTTCTACCAGTACCTTTCAATGCATTGACATGCAGTGCAATCATGGTGACTCAATGGCTTTGTAACTTAGTCCTGGAGGGAGGCTAGTAGCAATGTCTTTCCTTCCTTTCTTCCTTGAAATGGGGCTGATGTTCATTTTTTCCAGGATGTATGGCAACTTCAGGGGTAGGTAATTGCTAAATGTTACTTTTAAGGAACCACTTGATTTCCCCCAGGGATCCTCAGGGGATCTCTTCTATTTGGAGAAGGATTGGGTCTGGACCCTCCTTGAAAGAGGAGCCATAGGGAGAACGGGTGCCCATTATACACTCCCTTGGTGCGTAGCGCAGTTGGCGAACGTGACTATGACTTCTCTGGTATTTGAATGTTGAGACACAATTCTATTTATTTGGCCTGTGGGCTATAGGACAAGAGTCAAGATGGTCCTTTCCAATTAAGTGGGTGGAGATGTCAAGTAGCCCCTGGATAAGAGCTGAGGTTGGCCTGAAAGGACCAAGAGAAGTGTGGCATACTTGAAGGAAAGTGATGGAGATAAAGCTGGAGCATTAAGCAGAAAATAAACACCTGCCAGAACGTTGGGCAATATGTTTTTTTTTTCCTTTGGGAAGTGGATGTCTTCACTTTCCCCCACTCCACCCCATGAATGTGAGTCTTTGTGTACCCAGAACAGGCAGTTGCTGTGGCTGGTGGAATAGTAGCTGGACTTCTGCTTCTGGTGCTTCTGGGAATAGCTGCCTACCTCTTCTGGAAGAGTAAATATCTCAAGGGCTCTTATGAAGAACTGACTGATCCAGTCACCCCGGTTCTGCAGGAGCCAGATGTTGCTCAATCAACTTCAGTTCCTCCTCAAAATGCCAGGTACAAAGGTCTTTTCTGCTGGCCATCATCTACCCTTCAGGGACCGAGATGTAGAAGCTCTCTCCGCGCCATCAAATTCTTTGGGATCTCCTTCCTTTGCCAGGGAAGGATCTCCTTCCTTTGCCAGGGAAGGATCTCCTCCTTTGCCAGTCAAGTCTCAAGTGGGTCATCTCAGTTGGGTCAGGCTTTGGGGATGGACAATCAACTCTGGGACTCAAGGCCTCTCTGAACACTGGGCTGGAGACATCTTGAGTCCCTCATCTTCCCTTCTTCTCTACCAAGTCACCAAAGAAATGCACAAAAATAACGCAGGTATTTAAGACCCCAACCCAAGGATTCCCAAAAATCAAACCATTATTCAATAAATGAAATGAACAGCAGACATTTTGCTCAGCTTTTCCCTGTCGGCATAATAACAGTGTGAACCATAAAATTAGCAGAAATAACTTTCAAAGCACATCACATTAAAAGAGAGATTCAACAGATTTTTTTTCCCCTTTGAAGAGCTGGGGAAAACTTCCTTCTAATTACCGTACTAGCTAATTGGAGACAGAAGATATTCCAGGAAAGATAATAAAGAGGGAGGGAGGGAGAATTGGGTAAACTGGGCGAAAAACTCTAGAATTTGTATCCGCCCTGGGGCAGAATGCACACAACCTGTTCACATCAAGTTCCCAACCATTGATTTCAAACCTTGGCATTGATCCGCCATTAAAAGGTTGTTGAAGCCTCTTGGACAGCCGTGCTTGGTAATTAAAATATCTAAGCAGATTTTCAGAGCTTGCTGTCTATTCTTATAATTAGATTGAAGTTATCTTTAGATTAATTAATTTCCCCAGGGTGGTTGAAGAGAAATGAAAGCAAGAGGTGTCAGATTTCAGAATCTGCTTGTCCCGGGATGATACTCAAAAGTAATTCAGCCATGATTTGTAGTAATCTTTTGGGGGCAATGTTGTGGTTAAAGTTGGGTTTCAATCCAAAATTTTCTTTCCACAGAAAAATTTAAATCTTCTGGATTTATCTATTATTATTTTTTTTTTCAAATTAAAATAAGCCCCAAAAGTAAAGAAGACTTGGCTTTCTGCCTCTTACTGTTTCTCCTCTTACTGGTTCTTCTTCTTCTTCTTCTTCTTCTTCTTCTTCTTCTTCTTCTTCTTCTTCTTCTTCTTCTTCTTCTTCTTCTTCTTCTTCTTCTTCTTCTTCTTCTTCTTCTTCTTCTTCTTCTTCTTCTTCTTCTTCTTCTTCTTCTTCTTCTTCTTCTTCTTCTTCTTCTTCTTCTTCTTCTTCTTCTTCTTCTTCTTCTTCTTCTTCTTCTTCTTCTTCTTCTTCTTCTTCTTCTTCTTCTTCTTCTTCTTCTTCTTCTTCTTCTTCTTCTTCTTCTTCTTCTTCTTCTTCTTCTTCTTCTTCTCCTTCTCCTTCTCCTTCTCCTTCTCCTTCTCCTTCTCCTTCTCCTTCTCCTTCTCCTTCTCCTTCTCCTTCTCCTCCTTCTCCTTCTCCTTCTCCTTCTCCTTCCTTCTTCCTTCCTCTTCTTCCTCTTCTTCTTCTTCTTCTTCTTGTCTATTCCTGCGATTGGAATCCTGTCTTATCCACTCAGTTGCCAAGTTTTTTCATCAGCAGCTGTTGTCTAAAAAAGACTTAAGGTGTTCCAATCTTGAAACGATGCTCCAAGGAAATCCTCGTTACCCTTCCCTCTTAATTTTAGGTTGTCTATTTGGTCTTGTTTTGTCGGACCTGCATGGTGGTTTTATTGCTCTTATTTTGTTCAGCCTGCTTTTATGGGCTGCTTTTTTTTAACTGTCGCAGCAACTTTGCCAGCCGCTGTAAATTAAGTACGATTATGAGACGAAAAAGAAAATGTAATTCTAGAAAAGGGCTGGGAACCAACAAGCTTGATCCAATGCATGTCAAACCCGGGGTGGATTTAAGCTCCGATTTCTCCCACTTCATTTGGAAGCCTTCCAGATATTTCAGCCTGGCCTGCAGCAGGTTTTCAGAGCAGTTCGGTTTCTGATATTGTTTTTTTATTGTTGTTTGTTTGTTTGTTTAATATAACTCAATGCTGTGTTTGCCTTTGGACAGAGCAAAAAGTGTTCCTTTCATTGTCCCGCCCAAATTTCACCGACAAGGGTGGACTGATGCGCTAAACGGAGAACAAATTCAAGAGGAGAATGAACTTTACGTCACTCCAGATTCTGGACCCCGGTCCTCTTTCCATTCTTTAGGTAGGTGGGCACCGTTTCGCTGACCAAAACGCCAGGAATCGGGTTTTGCCCCCAAAGCCCACCTCAGTCTTAAGTTTAATGAACATTGCTAGTGCGCTGCTGTTTAAATAAAGTCCTTTCCTGTTTAAATAAAATGGTTTCCTGTGAGACTGCCCAAACAAATGTATCTTCCAGAAACAGGACAGCAAAATGATTAAAATTGTTAAGGGTCAGGACCTATTTTGATGGTGTAATCTGGTTCACCATCCACTTCCTGTATTTTCAGTGTAACTCAAAATACCGTACGTGAACATTTGTTCCAGACCTGGATTGGCTTCAGACCTACGTGATCCCACAGAAATTTGTCTTTAGATAAAAGTTAAGTTTATAAGAGTTGATTAGGAAAGACAATGGGCGTGAGCTTTCAACAAATCCCTACTTTTATTTATTTAGCTTAGAAGATTTGTGTGGCTGCCATTCTCTCACACTCTGGGTGGCTTACAAACAATAAAAATCCAGTATAAAAGAATTTTAAAAATAACCTCACTCCCACCCCCAGCAACAACAACACAGTCAAATGAGCCAGTTGGTAATCTGGTGTGTGTGTGGGGGGGGAAAATAATTGTTCATTGGTGGAAACATTACAGGAGTGGCCAAAACTGTAGACACCTTTGGGAGAAAGTGTATTCTTGAGGTTTGATGGCTAATAACACCACTTTTGGGGGGGAGTAATACCATAAAATTATATGTCAATGGAAAGATAATTTAATCAAGAATGTAATGCAACATAAGTTTGTTCAATTATCTGTACTGTATTCTATGAAAAGTGATAGTCAAATAACCAGAAAAAGGAAGCACAACTTGCTCAGGTTGATCTCAGGGAGCTTTCCTTCATCCGATGGTAGCCAATGAGCACGAGTGTTTAGAGAGCCAATCGGGTGTCATCTTGTTTTGGCCATGAGCCAATCAGATCACAGTAGGATTCAGTGATGTCCTGGATTGAAGCTGAGAGGAGGACATTGGTCAGTGTGTTATGTGATCGCCATCAAGTTGGTTGGGGTTTTTTTGGTGTTCTTTCATTGAGTGAGCTTGTAAAACGCAATAAAATTAAAGTCATGGTGCAAAGAGTTGACTGGTCGCCCAGAAAGCGATGTAAAATAGTATTATGAAGTGAACAAGGCTACAGGTATAAAGAAATGAGAAGAAAAATGGGTGGAAACTTAACCAAAGGTGGCATTTCTCCTGTACACTTTTCCCAAAAGGTTTCCACAAGGAACAAGGAATGTTCCTTGGTGGCATATGGTGCATTGCTGGCTTTGCAGCCTTCCTTCTGCTTCATTGGAGCCGAAGCACTCATGGAGATTTGCATCATAATCCCGATGTAAATTCAGATGTATATCCCGACAAGACCACCAAGTGCAAAGCACAAGTTTAAGGTGATGTCCTACTGAAGGAGAGAATGGAATTGCCTGATATTTTTCTCCTAAATTCTTTCATTTAGATGTCTATGGAGGTTCTCAAGTCACTCACGTCGTGGTTGTCCCAAAGGTGCCTTTTCAAGAAGTTACGGGACTCGTTTGTGTTTTTTCTTGAAGACTTTTCCCTTCTCATTCAAGAAGCTTCTTCTTGAACGTCTTCAAGGAAAAACCAAGCGTGTCCAGTTCCATCTTTGGGTCTTTCATTTAGATTTCAGTAAATTGCCCTTGAGGTTTGCTGTGAAGTTTATATAACCCAGCTGATCTTGAATTAATACTGCTAGTTTAAATAATTGTGCAAAAAAAAAAAGAAAGAAAAAAGGAACCAGATTTCCCCAGATGAACATCTCCCAGATGCAACCAATTGTCCTGTCTGTGGACCAAGATAATTCTTTTTTTTATTTCTTACTTGAAAACACACGAGTATAGCGTTTGGTTTCCTATTTATTGTGACCATTGACCAGTACAATACATAAATATTGTACAATACTAAAAACAAAACAAAACACTAGAACCAATATACTGTAGGTAGCATAGGTGAGTTTGGGAAGACACAGGTTGTTTGAAAGTTGTCCCCTTAATCCCAAGATTGGTTATGACTTTCCAAGTACTGCTGTGGAATTTTAAGAGAGACCCTGGACATCCAAAAATGCCCTTTTAGGTAATGAAAAAGGTGAAATGAAACATTTAAACGGTTGGGATTCCTTGTGATAACACCGAAATATTGTCTGTAGGAGACGTAGCTGCTTTTAATGAACGAATTAAGGGTCCACTGTAGTGGGATAATTATCAAATTTAACGAGAAATAAAGTTTTTATTTTAGGATTCACTATCTGCCATGGATTTATAAACTAATTCACTGAAGTAACATTCAGGTTCCGTCTTGAAAACCTGATCCAGATATCAGATGCAAATTTATTATATTACCGTTGATTGAAATGCATGGAGGGTCCACAGTAAATGTGGTAGAAACAATTAGGTTTTAAACGTGTTTACCCACTTCATGTTTTATTTATTTATTTATTTATTACTTAGATTTCTATGCCGCCCTATTTCAAGAACTCAGGGGGGCTCACAACATAAATACTACATGTAGAAATCTAATATATAAAAAACATTGTAAAACCGTCAATTAAAAGACCAATCATCCAAACAGACATACAAACAGACATACACTGGCTGGGGCCAGGTGTTAACTGCCCCAGGCCTGTCGGCAAAGATGAGTCTTCAGTAATTTGCGAAAGGCGGAGAGGGTGGGGGCGACATGGATCTCCGGGGGGAGTTGATTCCAGAGGGCCGGGGCCGCAACAGAGAAGGCTCTTCCCCTAGGCCCCGCCAGGCGACACTGTCTGGCTGACGGGACCTGGAGAAGGCCGACTCTGTGGGCCCTAACCGGTCGCTAGGTTTCATGGGGCAGCAGACGGTCCCGTAAGTAACCTGGTCCGATGCCATGTAGGGCTTTATAGGTCATAACCAACACTTTGAATTGCGTTCGGAGACCAATTGGCAGCCAATGTAGCTCGCGGAGTGATGTTGAAATGTGGGCATTTCTAGGTAGGCCCAATACTGCTCGCGCGGCTGCATTCTGCATTACCTGAAGTCTCCGAACGTTTTTCAAAGGTGAGGTTGGCTGTTTCCTTTCTCTCCTCCAGCTGGAGCATACCTTGGAGGGACCATCAATCCAGAACTCTACCGTTTTCCGGAAGACGAGAGTGAGACGGACTTCCCGGAAGGAAATATTGGCCGGCTTTGGTTCTCCGTGGAATATGAGAAAGAGTCCGAAAGGCTGCTCGTCTCCTTGATCAAAGCCCGAAAGCTGCAGCCTCCATCTGGTTCCTGCAACCCCTTGGTGAAGATCTACCTGCTCCCGGACGAAAGGCGTTACTTGCAATCCAAAACAAAACGCAAAAATTTCAATCCTCAGTTTGAGGAGGATTTTGTTTTCCAGGTGAGCATCACGGAAGACGAGCTGGACCACTGTCATCCAGCTGTGGAAAGTTGACGGCCTGGAAATATCCGCTGTTGTGGGGTCCTTGGTGCTCTCTGATCTTAGTTGTTTTCTTGCAGACATTACATTACCCAACTAGGTAATATCATCAGCGCTACAAGAGAATGGGGTTTGTGGGGAGGACAAGGAAGAGGAAGAGGAGGAGAACTGTGGGGTCCTTGGTGCTCTCTGAGATGGGTTGTTTTCTGGTAGATGTTTCATTACGCAACTGGGTAAAATCATCAGAGCTAGAAGGGACTGGGGCTTGCTCTTCATTTATATATGTGGCTTGTCCTGTTAGTGATGGTAGAAGTGTTGTTTTCTTCTTGGTAATTCCTTGACTGGATTCAGGTCCAGGTAGTAGTAGTAGTAGTAGTAGTAGTAGTAGTAGTAGTAGTAGTAGTAGTAGTAATAATAATAATAATAATAATAATAATAATAATAATAATAATAATAATAATAATAAGTTGGAAGGGACCTTGGCGGTCATCTGGTCCAACCCCCTGCTCCGGCAGGAAATCCTATACCATTTCAGACAAATGGCTGTCCAGTCTCTTCTTAAAAACTTCCAGTGTTGGAGCATTCACTGCTTCTGGAGGCAGGTTGTTCCACTGGTTAATTGTTCTCACTGTCAGGAAGTTTCTCCTTAGTTCTAGGTTGCTTCTCTCCTTGATTCGTTTCCATCCGTTGCTTCTTATCCTGCCTTCAGGCACTTTGGAGAATAGCTTGACTCCCCCTTCTTTGGGGCAGCCCCTGAGATACTGGAAACACTGCTATCATGTCCACCCTCGTCCTTCTCTTCGTTAAACTAGACAGACCCAATTCCAACAACCGTTCCTTCATATGCTTTAGCCTCCAGTCCCCTGATCCTCTTTGTTGCTCTTCTCTGTAGTCTTTCTAGAGTCTCAACATCTTTTTTACATTGTGGTGACCAAAACTGAATGCACTTTTCCAAGTGTGGCCTTACCAAGGTCTTGTAAAGTAATACTTCATGTGGTCTTGATTCTCAGTCAGCCAGGTTCTCAGCCAGCCAGTCACACCAGCCCCCAAACAATCCTCAAGACCTTATCACTCCCAAATGTTGAGCTAGGAGTGACCAACGGTGGTCTCCTTGGGAGATCATTCTCATTTGAAAGCAGACGATTGAACTGTTGGATCCAATGCTCCCTTATCCTTCACGAAATCTTGGAAAGTCCCCTCTGGAGAAACTGACCAGGATGGAGCTTTACCTATTCCCAGAATTAAAGTGAAGAAAGTTCTGAGCCATCTGCTCTATCCTAAATATCCCGGATTATCTTGGTCTGCCTCACGTTCAGAGTCAGATTCATCACAACTGCTTCTGCTCCTGTGCTTCCTCCTCCTCTCTAGATTTCAAGCGCGGTTTTATTTCAGAGGACGCTGAAGTTCTGTGTCTACCATGTTGATAAACAGAAGAAGCACATTCTCCTGGGCCAAGTTATCTTCCCACTGAAAAATGAAACTTTGGCTGAAGATGGAAAGGTTGTGGTCTGGAGAGATTTGGAACCAGATAACCTGGAGGTAAAATATTAAATTTGTTAGATGAATAAGCACACAAGTTTGTTCGTGGTTTGGGTTTTTTTTGTAAGCAATGAATTTGATGTTGGCTAGACTTCACAGATTATTTAACTTCCTTTATAAGTGTTTCGAACTTAGTGCAGTCTGTGAAATTGCTCATTCGTGTGTGAGAAACTGTTATCTTATAGTCTGGGGGAGCTGTGGGTTCACCGAGAATGGGGCAGAGGACAAAAAATAGTTGAGGCTGTTTTTCTTTTGATTTGTTGGGACCTTTTGAAGGAAGTTCTTTGCTTTCTAAGCTACGCTAAGTCCACGTTGAGAGCGACAAGGATCAAGTGTGTTCTGTTTCAAAATGGTGAGGATTTGTGCCATATATATTTTTGGCAATACAAATACATATATATTTTTTTAGCAATCTGGGAATACAAATAAGGGAAGAGAGGATCAAATTAAGTCTTGATATCTAAAACGAGGTACTTCTGACTTGTGCTCAAACTAAACCTTGATGTGTTCTTCAAAAAAAACCCTGGCTTAGCATTATGTGTGACTATAATCAGATCAGATTGGGTGAGCCAAGAAAATCCTACTGATCTTATTGGCCTTCTTCCCTCTTATCACTCAAACAGAAGAAACCAGTTGAGGAGAGGAATCAGATGTTGCTGATGTCGGAGGGCCTTTCTTATTTCAAGTTGAGCAACATCCTCCTCCTTCACCACAATGCTGCCCATCCACCAACATCTGGGGTGGATGAAGGAGAAGGAGACTTAATTACGGACTCATTAGCATTGTCGTTTCTAGTTTAACCATCCCACTAATTGGAGTGAATAAGAGTTCAAGTCGTGGAAGAAATACTATTTGTTCAAGATTTCTGACCCGTGTCTTTTTCTGCCTCCTTCAAGCCACCTTCTGAACATGGCGACCTCCAGTTCTCCCTCAGCTACAATGACTATCTGGCCCGCCTCACGGTGGTGGTGCTGAGGGCGCGAAGTTTAAAGGTCCAGAAAGAGCAAAACGGTGTTGGTCAGTATGGGGGATATCTACAACTATTTTGCTTTGGGTTTTTTTCTTCCTTCTAAGTCAAATTTGTAGGAATGACTCTGTCTTGTTCATGACTGTATTCTGAATGATAAGCCCGTTGACGACCTCTCTAATCATCAGTTGGAAAATTGACTAACCTGGCACCTTCGTTCTTTAACTGTGAGAGGAAAGCGGGCAAAAGTTAAATTAAATTCAAATTGTTTGAATGTATATCCCACATCTCAGTTTGGGTCTAAATTGCTACCCTATCTGGATTATGAAACTCCAGACCACTAGATGGCAGGATTGAGATTGAGATGTAGTTCTTGTTTCTCTTTGCTGCCATCCAGTGGCCACTCAGAAATTTGCAACAGCCTACAGTAAATTAAAGTAATTCCTCCGTGTACAGAACTTTAGCCCAAAAATCCTGTTTATTCTCCATATCAAGCAATTTCATCCCCAAAGATTTTACTTTGAGACTAAGTGACGAATGTCCTCTAAATATTCTCAGGAGATTTCAATATTTGCTTCATATCCTATCTGTATTTGACATCTCATGATCTTACGCTGCAGTATTTGACATTTGCTATTTATCAATTGGTGTGTAAACTTACACTACAATACTCCAGTCTATTAAAAAGTGGACAAATGGGGATTTATGAGGCCATTAATAATCCTTCACATTTTATATGCCCCTAATCCTCTCTTTCCCTTGGCACCCCAAGTTGGCAACCTATTGAGGCATTATAAAGAAAGGGGTACAGATTGTGGTTAAAAAAAAGTTAAATTGGCAAATACAGGGGTGCAATCAAAACTCTTTTTATGTGTGTTGCATGTATAATACAGATAAGACAGTTAGGGCGTTGATCACACCACTGTGGCCGCCATCTTGATTTTGATTGACACTAATCCACCAGGCAGGGGGAGAGATTGGTGCTAATTTCTCCTACCTTGATAGCTTCATGCTTATGCTGCGAACAAAAGATCTCAACTACAGGTGACTTCCCTCTCTTAAAACCATTTTCAAGACCTTGTGAAAACTTCTCCAAGGTTAGATAGCTGGTATTTTGTGAGTCAACAAATCACTGCTTCCTGGTGCCCTGAGTTTTGGGTCTTGGCTTTCTCCTGCAGTCATAACAGGATCTCTAGGAGGTTTAACCCATTTATTTCGTAAAGACCTCGCTCCCAACTTACCAAAATAAAACAAATATTAACCCTTTCAGTGCCAGAGACATTTAGAATTAGAATAACAAGAGTTGGAATGGACCTTGTAGGTCATCTAGTCCAACCCCTCCCAACCAAGTAGGAGACCCTACTATGCCATTTATGACAGATGGGAGTCCAGTCTCTTCTTGAAAGCTTCCGGTGAGGAAGCTCCCACAACATCTAAAGGCAACTTCTGTTCCATTGGTTGATTGTACCTATAGCTTTTGGAGGCTAAAGAAAAAAAATAATGGAAAAGTTCTGTATTCCTGCCCCTCTATATATCTGAGATGAGAGGAGATCACCCTCACACTGTCTTGCTGAATTTAAATCATATAGAATAGCATTTGGAAGGGTCCTGACATCAAAACAATGTGTTCTGGCTTTCTGATAAGGCATCAAAAGATGATACACTCGAAGTATTCAAAGTGCAAGACTTTCCTATTAGATGTTTGAGCAGCATACCTTGGATATTGACCAAACTTTGTTTTAGATATATCTATATCTACTTTGCAACAAGATCAAATTTCCCATATCCATGCTTACGTTGCTGGAAAATTTGGAGTATTGTTGGAGGTGCAATCCATAACATTAAATTAAAATTATATTCTTCCAAAAGTGTCACTTTGGAGCTTGTGTTTGAGTATTGTTTTTCTGCTCAGTGTTTCCAACCTCATCCATTTCGTTCCAGGTGTGTGTGTCAGAGTGTCACTAATGAACCACAACCAGCTCATCAAAAGCAAAAGGACCACAGCAATCATTGGATGCTCCAATCCGTTGTACAATGAGACTTTTAGCTTCAAGGTGGACCAGCTGGACCTCGACGCAACCAGTCTGAACTTGTCTGTTCTGCAAGGAGATGGTAAGCAGCCTTGGGGACTCACATTTACGTTTTCGCCATGATCTTTATTTAATCCTAATGATTTTTGTGGCTTTTGTTTAGAGACATCCTCGCTGGGCCACGTGATTGTGGGGCCCTTCATGTACACCCGGGGGAAGGAACTCGAACATTGGAACGAGATGATGAGTAAACCCAAGGAGCTGGTCAAAAGATGGCATGCGTTGTCGATTAGCAGCTGAAAACTCTTACAATAGATAGTTTCTATTTCCGTGGTAGGTTCCTCTGAGGTAAAGTCTGATTCTATTCATCACAGAGGTTCTCGGTCTGTGATCAAAAGACAAGGGACCACCTTTCTTGAAGAGGCTGTATCTCACGCTAGTAGAGTCTCTCAGATTACCCACTGAACGAAAATGAGAAGATTGCTTGATCCTAAAAACGAGAAGATCTCCCCCCCCATCAATCACGAGAAACGTGTACCGGACGTATTGCTTTTTTTATCATAAACCGACATTTGATGCCTCAACCCTTAGGTTCTGTGAATTAGTAGACTATTTCAGTATAACTCAAGAGCTGAAATTAAGGGGTTAAGAGTATCTATGTCAGGGCGGTTGCTGTAACCCCAGATAAGTGAGAGTTTATGAAATGACCACCTACAAAAGGACTCCTCCAAAATAACATTGCGGCATTCCTGCTGAAAGCACGACTATTGAACTAAATGGAATAAACACGCTTAGTTCATTTTAGTCATTTATTTATTTAGTCCTGACTCAAGAGTAGTGGCTCTGTGGTTAAGATGGCTAAGACACTGTCAACTGGAAAGCTGGCAGCCCTAGTTTGAGACCCAGGCTTGATGCGACAGGGTGAGCTCCCGTTCCTCGCTCAGCTGCTGCAAGCTAGCAGTTTGAAAGCATAGAAATGCGGGTAGATAAATAGGTACCACTTTGGTGGAAAGGTAATGTTCCGTCCCAGCCTAGCTGAGCTCCTTGTTAAGTTCCCAAGGAGAAAACCCCTCTTCAAATCAAGCAGGCAGAAACCGCAGGACAAACCCAAACCCCTTTTCTTACTCACAGACTTGAGGAAAAAACAAACACAGTTCATCGCAACTTGATTCTTAACCTGAACCTGCCTTTGGCAGCCAGCACCTCCTACACCTTCTTTTATTATGCAGCCAAGGCGTCGCTTCCTAATGCCTTCTCCTTTGCCTTTGGAGCCGCCCCATTGCCTTCCTCTGTCCTACTCTCTTTTCTTGCCTGTGCAAGAAAACAGGAAAGTTTTCTTTTTTTTTTCTTTTGTCAGAACAGGATACAGTAGATACAAGTAGAATTAATGAGTCCGATGTTCCTTTGCAAAAACACAAGATTTTACTCTTTGCTGAAATAATGTTGTTCGTTTCATTTGGGCTTAGATCTTCTAGTAGGAATCCAGGTTTTATGGTTTGGAAACCCCATGTTGGAGATGAGCCTGTTAATGCTAATGGCCAGATAGTACAAATGCCTCAATGCACATTGACCTACCGTTGTGGCTAATGCTGGAAGACGACCGTCTATTACAGACTGGGTCAAATTCTGGCAAGCCTGGTTAGTTCAGGATCGCTACAGTATTTGGCAGCCGTATCGTGGTTCTAGCTCACGCGTGCTCCTCGTTTTGTAAACTGTGCTCCTTATGCTTTTGCGAACAAACTGTGATCAAGCAAAGGAAGACTGGGCATCACGTTTCAACCCACCACTGTGCTGTGTGTTGTGTTCTGCTTGATGTATAGCCAAAGAATATGTGTATGAAATGTCTTTTGAGCCAGATCTTGTGTCTTTTGATGGTCTGTCCTGCATTGTGTTTTGTTAAAATAAAATACTGCAAAGCCTGGGAAACAAGGCCTTCCCCCTGTCCCCGTCATTGTGGGTCCTATCCTAAATCAGGGGTGTCCAATTTTGGCAACTTTAAATCCTGCGGACTTCCAACTCCCAGAATTCCCAGAAAATCATGACTTGGCTAAGGAATTCCGGGAGCTGAAGTCCACAGGTCTGAAAGTTGCCTTCAATAAAGGGCATTGGAAAACAATAAATTGGTGCACGTTCCCTTTAATCATTGTTGCACGTTGCCCAGAGACCTTAAGACTCTGGTAGCACGTTCTGCCTGGCTTCCCACACGCACCTACCCAAAGGCCTACCCCTCGCACTTTTCCGAGCACACAGTTGAGTTGGGCACAAGGAACAAGGCCCACAAAAAATATTCTTGCCTACGTA
>JARGCV010000234.1:5000-115000 GCA_034064705.1 Bothrops alternatus | reverse complement strand
AGTGATGAAGTACAGGTAGTCCTCGACTTACAACAGTTTGCTTAGTGACTGTTCTTTTTTTTTTTTAATGTTTTTATTAAATTTTACAAAATTTTTACATAAAAAAAAGAGATAATAACTCAACTGATAACAATCATATAACACATTTACCAAACAATCCAAATAACTGCTCGGTACCCCCCACCACCACATCCTCCTACACCTAAACTTCCCCCTCATCTTTCCATCTAACTACGTACTTTCTCCTTTCTTAGTGACTGTTCAAAGTTACAATGGCACTGAAAAAAGTGCCCCCCCCCCAAGCCACAGCCGAGCAAGACACCTTCCTGCCTGCCCGGCGGCGCTCTTCCTCCTGTCCAAGGTTTTCATTGTTGTGAGCATTTCTGTTGAGGATTGGCAGCGGGGGTGGGGTGGGGGTGTTTGGTTTTTATCCCCCCCCCCGTCTGCTAGGTGGTTGCAGCAGGTTTTGGTCTCTTCACATGACCCTGGGACACTGTGACCATCATAAATATGAATCAGTTGCCAAGCATCTGAATGTAAATCACCAGACCCTGGAGAGGCTGTAACATTCCAGCTGATCGGCGCTTCTTCTGGGCTCAGTACAAGCGCCAGGATCAGTCCTGCTTTCCAGATGATTGGTGCTTCTTCTGGGCTCAGCACAAGCGCCAGGATCAGCGTTGAGCTCCAGCTGGAGACTGAGCCCTGACAACCCTGAAGAAGCGCCGATCAGCTGGAAAGCGGCACTGATCCTGGCGCTTCCGCTGAGCCCTGACAGCCCCGAAGAAGCGCCGATCAGCTGGAAAGCAGCACTGATCCTGGCGCTTCCGCTGAGCCCTGACAGCCCCGAAGAAGCGCCAATCAGCTGGATCCTGGCGCTGATCCTGGCGCTTCCGCTGAGCCCTGACAGCCCTGCAGCTCCAGCCGTCTCTCGCTCAGGCTTGTGCGGTGCTGCCACCGGTTCAGCTCATTCCCCTCCCCTGCTACCACTTTTCTAGAATGGTCACGTACCACCTGCCAGGTGCCAATGTACCACAGGTGGTACCCGTACCCCTGGTTGAAAAGCCCTGGTCTATAACTACATATTACTCGTTTATCTCAAAGTGCGGTGTTGTGAGACCGCAAGGCATCGAATGCCAGCAACGCATTCGAAAGGTGCTTAATTGTCCTTCTGAATCAACGTGTCTCAACCTGGCCAGCTTTGAAGATGCCTGTATTTCGACACCCAGAATTCTGTCATCAGTATGGACCAGGAAACGGAAACCAGGCAATCCCCGACCGACCACCACAACGGAGCGCGAACCTCCTGTTGCTAAGTGAGGTGTGCGTTAAGCAGGTTTTGCCTCATTTTACGATCTTGCTTGCCACAGGGCTTCAGCGAATCAGGCTGTTGGTTAAGTGAGGTGGGAACCTGGCTTCCCCCACTGATCTTGCCTGTTGGAAGGATGCAAACGGGGATCATGTGAGTCAGTCGTCAAGCATCTGAATGTAAACCGCATGAGTGCGGGGATGCTGCAACAGTCGTAAGGGTGAATCATAATCATCATCATAATTATAAAGTTGGAAGGGACCTTGGAGGTCCTCTAGTCCAAGCCCCTGTAACCCTATACCAGGGGTAGGCAACTTTTGCTCTTTTATGACTGGTGGACTTCAACTCCCAGAATTCCTGAGCCAGCCATGCTGAGGGGAAAGGGAGAGGTTTCCAAGCTGAGCCATCCTGGCTCAGGAATTCTGGGAGTTGAAGTCCACGAGTCATAAGGGGGCCATAGTTCCCCCATGCTGCCTCAGGAATTCTGGGAGTTGAAGTCCACGACTCATGAGGGTGCCATAGTTCCCCCATGCTGCCTCAGGAATTCTGGGAGTTGAAGTCCATGAGTCATGAGGGGGCCATAGTTCCCCCATGCTGCCTCAGGAATTCTGGGAGTTGAAGTCCATGAGTCATGAGGGGGCCATAGTTCCCCCATGCTGCCTCAGGAATTCTGGGAGTTGAAGTCCACAACTCATAAAAGAACCAAGGTTGCCTACCCCTGCCCTATACCATTTCAGACAAATGGCTGTCCAGGCTCTTCTTAAAAACTTCCAGTGTTGGAGCATTCACCACTTCTGGAGGCAGGTGGTTCCACTGGTTAATTGTTCTGTCAGGAAGTTTCTTCTTAGTTCTAGGTTGCTTCTCTCCTTGATTAGTTTCCATCCGTTGCTTCTTGTCCTGCCTTCAGGGGCTTTGGAGAATAGCTTGACTCCCTCTTCTTTGGGGCAGCCCCTGAGACATTGCAACATTTGCTATCCTGTCCCCCCTCGTCCTTCTCTTCATTAAACTAGACATACCCAATTCCAGCAATCATTCCTTATATATTGCTGGCTCATATTTAAGTGATTGTCCACTAGGACTTTGAGATCCCTCTCACAGTTACTACTATTGAGCAAGGTACCACCTATACTGTGTCTGTGTATTTGACTTTTCTTGCCTAAATGTAGAACCTTACTTACCTGCCTTCAGCTGCTTTGGAGACTAGCTTGACTCCCTCTTCTTTGGGGCAGCCCCTGAGATACTGGAAGACTGCTATCATGTCCCCTCTGGTCCTAAGTCATTTTTTTTCTGTACATTTGTCACTTTGAATGGCTACTGAAGGAACTGTTGTGAGTCAAGGCCTAGCTGTACCTGTTTCGAAATTAAATAGATAGCAAGGTGAGCTATCGCGGCTATTACTCGATGTGCAAAGATATCCTGGCCGCTACACGCCTTCCCCCGTGCCTGCTTAACTCACTCAAGGACATTTTTCCCCCTGCTTTGAAGTCCAGAGTGGCACCTAACCACAACTGGGTCTCCGCACGCAAGCAATTATGGCGAGCAGAAGGACGCTGCCCACCGAGCTGACCTTCCAGTTTCCCACGAACACTTCTTATAATCAGAAACAATTAAGTGGCAATTTCAAAGTGAAAGAAGCCATCGGTTTCGCATCGAGCTAAATTATTGATACATCAGAACAGGGGCCAATTACAGCCTTATCAGGAGCCGATAAGGCTGCCGGGAACAATCTCGCCAACCTTCACCGTCTTTGTGAAGTCCAAAGCGCCTTAGCACACACCAAGGGCAGAAACCTGCCGGGCAAACGTTATTAACAATAATCATTATCCACCTTGTTGTTGCGTTATCCACCAACCACCGCGGTGCTGTTTGACTCACTGCCGCCTGCCTGCAAAACGGGGATAGTGAGTGAAAAAAAACCAAACAAACACAAAATCCAAATTCAGTTTGGTGCAGTGGACTCCCAATTTGAGCAATGCAGCTCAGCTCGCAACCTGTCATTTGGCGATTGTTCAAAGTCGCAACAGCACTGGA
Organism: Bothrops alternatus; assembly: GCA_034064705.1. NCBI lineage: Eukaryota > Metazoa > Chordata > Lepidosauria > Squamata > Viperidae > Bothrops > Bothrops alternatus. The sequence continues at coordinate 111,663 of JARGCV010000234.1, read as the reverse complement.
AAAAAAATGACTTATTTTTCACATTGATGACGTCCCCAGGGTCACGTGGTCAAACTTTTGGGGTCAGTTATGGTCGTACGTTGAGATGCATTCAAGCCCATCTGACTTTGGCATCCCTGAAGAAGCAGGGGAGTTTAAGAGAAAGATTCTCAGCTCAAAATCACATGGACCAAACAGGCTGGGGCTAGAAATATTCCCCAAGTAGCATACTCAAAACAGCATTGGTATTATTTTTCTGAAGGTGAATAAAAGCAGCGAGGGTGGCCCTAAGCTACCTTAATACCACTTTACAAGGCCTTGGTAAGGCCACACTTGGAATCCTGCATCCAATTTTGGTCACCAGGATGTAAAAAAGATGTTGAGATTCTAGAAAGAGTCCAGAGAAGAGCAACAAAGATGATTAGGGGACTGGAGGCTAAAACATACAAGGAACGGTTGCTGGAATTGGGTATGTCTACTTTAATGAAGAGAAGGTTGAGGGGGGACATGATAACAGTGTTTCCAGTATCTGAGGGGCTACCCCCAAGAAGAGGGAGTCAAGCTATTCTCCAAAGCCTCTCAAGGCAGGACAAGAAGTAACGGATGGAAATTAACCAAAGAGAGAAGCAACTTGGAACTAAGGAGAAACTTCCTGACAGTGAGAACAATTAACCAGTGGAACAACCTGCCTCCAGAACAGTGTTTCTCAACCTTGACAATTTTAAGGCATGTGGACTTCAACTCCCAGAATTCCACAGCCAGCTGGCTGTGGAATTCTGGGAGTTGAAGTCCACATGCCTTAAAATTGTCAAGGTTGAGAAACACTGCTCCAGAAGCTGTGAATGCTCCAACACTGGAAGTTTTTAAGAAGAGACTGGACAGCCATTTGTCTGAAACGGTATAGATGACCTCCAAGGTCCTTTCCAACTTTATTATTATTATTATTATTATTACTATTACTATTATTATTATTATTATTATTATTATTATTATTACCTGCTCAAGTTACTCAACTGAATCTAAAACCCAAAAATAAATGAAATATTTTGAAGCAGAAATCCAAGGGGTGGACGGGTGTGTGTGTCTAAATGTAATTGAGTGTGTCTAAATGTAAATGTTACCTATTCAGACATCCAGGTCTGTCCTCCCAAATTATACTGGTGAGGATCCTGACACAGTTACGTGAGGACAGCCAAAGCAAAAACTTTGGGATCGGAATAAGGGGAGGGCATCTTGGCATCTCTGCTTTTTAGAGTAAGACCACAAACGGATTCCTCGAATTCCTATTATCGTTTTATCCTATTATCGTCAGATGCAATGGGAAGAAAGTCTCTTCATTCCATAAATTGTTCTTTACTGCCCTCTGGTGTCAGCCCACCAGAAGTGGCTCTTCTTAACAGACTAAAAAGAGTTAGCTGCCTCCTGACCCTCTGAAAAACTGGATGTAATCTCTGGTTTTTCAAAGAGCAGCTGTTTCAACTTTTGGAAAAAGTCTCCATTTCAAGCTGGCCGCTCGAGATACTGGCACGTGTTCTTCTGACGCTGAGACACGCCAAGAAAAATCTCAATGTACAGCAGTGGCCAAAATTGCGCAAACCTTTTGGGAACAGTGTAGAGTAGAGAAATGCCACCTTGGGTTAAGTTTCCACCCAGTTTTTTTTCTCATTTCTTTATAACTGTAGCCTTGTTCACTTCATAATACTATTTTACATCGCTTTCTGGGCGACCGGTCAACTCTTTGCACCATGACTTTAATTTTATTATGTTTGACAAGCTCACGAAATGAAAGAACACCCCAAAAAAAAAAACCCAACCGGCTTGATAGCCATCACATCACACACTGACCAATGTCCTCCTCTCAGCTTCAATACAGGACATCGATCACTGAATCCTACTGTGATCTGATTGGCTCATTGCCAAAACAAGGCGACACCTGATTGGCTCTCTAAACGCTCGTGCTCATTGGCTACCATCAGATGAAGGAAAGCTCCCTGAGATCAAACTAAGTGAGTTGTGCTTCCTTCTTCTGGTTCTTTGGCTATAACATTTCATAGGATACAGTACAGACAATTGAGCAAAGTTTGTTGCGTTACATTCTTGATTAAATGATCTTTCCATTGATATATAATTTTATGGTACTATTCAAAAAAAAGAAAAGAAGTGGTGTTATTAGCCATCAAACCTCAAAAATACACTTTTCCCAAAAGGTTTCCACAATTTGGGCCAATATAATATCCAAAGGTTTTACATAAGAACATAAGAAGAGCCATGCTGAATCAGGCCAAAGCCCATCGAGTCCAGCATTCTGTGTCACACAGTGGTCCACCAATTGTACATGGGGATCTTGAGCAGAAAGAGAAGGCAAAACCCTCCCTTTCCCTTGACCCCCAACAAATGGTACTCAAGGGAATCCTGCCTGCCTCAACCAACATAGAGGCGGCACATGGACATCCGTTTTAATAACCACCGATACACTTTGCATCCATGAATCTATCTAGCCCTGCCTTGAAGCTGTCAAGGCTGACAGCTGTCACGACCCCTTCTGGAAGTGAATTCCATAAACCAACAACCCTCTGGGTGAAGAAATGTTTCCCTTTATTTGTCCTCACTTTCTTACGCATGAGCTTTAGGGAGTGCCCGCTTGTCCTAGTATTGTGTGATAGAGAAAAGAATTTTTCTCTATCCACCTTTTCTATCCCATGCATGATTTTATACACTTCGATCAAGTCACCCCTTAAACGCCGTCTTTCAAGGCTGAAGAGACCAAGGCGTTGCAATCTGGTTTCATAAGGTTATTGCTTGAACAATAAGTAGGTATCCCACAAAGTGTTCCAGAATGTAAGCTTCAAGCTTTTTAATTTCAGGACCCAGAACTATGCAAGTGAAAGTTATAACTGAGAGATCCTAAATAGGATATTTCCAAGCTAGCTAGGCGTGGTCAAGGCTGACCTTCAGCCGGCTTCCCAGTTTTTGAGTGTTTTTTGGGGAGGATGGAAGGAGAAAAATAGTGGGTGGGTGGGTGGGAAATCAAGATCTTGGGAAGGTGTCGCTCTGCTATTAGCTCCTCACACAACTCTTTCTTCCCTGGTCTCCAAGGCAGGTGAACAGAGCATCCATTTGCTAACGGCGTGCTAGGATTTCAACGGCTCATAAAATCCACGTGGATGATTTACAGATTGGTTAAATTTATCTGCCCACCTACCTCGCCGCGGAGCTACGCCAGTTGGCTTGCAACGGTAAAAAAAAAACACCAGAGAAATGAAAAAGACGACGAAACGTTAAGAGTCGCAAAAGTCATGGAACAACAGAATAGCCTTCCAACCGTTCGGTCCGTTCAAGGTAGCGAACGTAATTTACTCAAGTCTTCGAGGCATGGCTATTTTTTGCTAACTTCCTTTAAATCATAGGCGACGCAGCTACAGAGCACATTCGAAATGTTAAACAGGAAGTTGCCGGCAACTATTGTTTTTTTGTGGGGGAAAATGCACACGCAGCAAACTGCCATGCTTCCCCCCCCCCACAAACCTCATAACCTTTTGATATCCTTGGTCCCAATGAAGCAGCCAGAAGGTCACCCCCTTTTGACTTAACGCCTCACCTACCTAAACAGATAATATGCTTACGTTACTTCCTATCTCTTCCTGCCTTTGTCAGTTCTTTCTCCTTTTGATCTACCTGTATTTGTTCTTCACCTGGTCTTTGATCAGGTAATGTGTTACTAGAAAATAGTTGCTTATATGAAGGAATTTTCCAATGAAGAAACTTTATGTCAGCATCTAATGGTTAAACTTATGAATGTAAAACGTCAGCATTTAATGGTAAAGCCTATGTATGTAAAAAGTATATAAAAACCAATAAACACAGAAAGATTCTCAAGCGGTATCCTGCAGCTTCAAACCTCTGCTCAAGAAATGCCTGCATCTTTTTCTTAGCATCATTACAGTTTTTCATCTTCCGCTTTTTTGTTTTTTGTTTTTTTGGCTTACCTGTAGAAGATTTTGACTTTGTTCGAAGGTAAGCAAGTAGGGCACTGTTGGTAGATCGCGTTGTCGTCTGTCTGTAATTCACGGCCGCATTTTGCGCACCCCTTGTAGGTGATCAGAGGAAGCGAAGCGAATATGTGCTCCAGGGAAGTACCAGCATGAAAGGCCAGCTGTCTGTAGGGCAAGGAAGCATCCGTGAAGCTCAGCTTTGAAACGCAACCCTTGACTTCGATTATTCCTAGGAAAGCCGCAAGAATGAAAAATCTGTTTATAGAACACATTTTTTTTCTGGTTAAATAAGGAAGAGAATGCTTATAACTATCTCCAGATCCATTATGTAAAACGGAGGGGAATTCATTAGTTTTTTTTTATTTTTCTTTTCAGCATCTAGCCCAGAAAGTTTTTTTTTTTTAATAACGTTTAATGTTGGATGTTTGGGTCATTTTTTTTTGATATACATTGTTGTTGTTGTTACTGTTGGATGCATGTTTTTTGTCTGTTTTGCATTTTTACTCCCATTGACAAGTAAATTGCATAGGAAGTCCTCAGGTTACGGACGTAATGGAGCCTGCCCACGAGTCGTAAAAGGGGACAGTCACGTGATCCAACCTGATTCTGCAACCTTTTTTTGGAGGCAGTGGTAAAATGTATGCGGCAGCCGTTAAGGTGAGCAACAAAGGGTAGCTTGGCTGCAAGTCAGACGTTAGTGGCCAATTGTCAGCAAAACCCTTGTAAAATGCAACCGTGTGATTGTGGGACACTGGCAATGCCTTAAATCAGTGGTTCTCAACCTTTTTCAGGTTGAGACCCCACTTGCCCCGCCCATGCTTGGCGCGACCCTGGCGCGCTGGGCCGATCCGCGCATGCGCAGCGCACACGCGGCGGGAAAAAATTGGTGGACCGCAGCGGACAGATCCATGCATGCGTGGCGCGCGCGCGACGGCCCGAACCGCACATGCGCGGCGCACACGCGGCGAAAAATAAATAAATGGCAGACCACGGTGTCCGGCGACCCCCGCGAAACGGTCGTTCGACCCCAAATGGGGTCGCGACCCATAGGTTGAGAACCACTGCCTTAAATGCTACCCTGTTGCCGAGAGTTCAAATTGCAGTTATATGAGACTGCAAGTGTGTGTGTGTGTGTGTGTGTGTGTGTGTGTGTTAGAAATTCAGATTGGGTGGTACGTTGCTAAGCCACCTGTTGTAAATCAAGGGCTACTTGTAACTAAAATGAATGCTATCTGTATTGATGTGATTTGTAGTACGGTGAAGTTTAAGATCAATGGTAGCTGCTTGTCCATACAGACTCAAAGGAAAACCATGTGGGACTTATGCTCATGTGTTAATACCACTTTACAAGGCCTTGGTAAGGCCACACTTGGAATACTGCATCCAGTTTTGGTTACCACGATGTAAAAAAGATGTTGAGAGTCTGGAAAGAGCGCAGAGAAGAGCAACAAAGATGATTAGGGGACTGGAGGCTAAAACATGTAAAGAACGGTTGCTGGAATTGGGCATGTCTAGTTTAATGGACGAGGGGGGACATGATAGCAGTCTTCCAATATCTCAGGAGTTGCCCCAAAGAAGAGGGAGTCAAGCTATTCTCCAAAGCACCTGAAGGCCGGAAAAGAAGCAACGGATGGAAACTAACCAAGGAGAAAAGCAACCTGGAACTAAGGAGAAATTTCCTGACAGTTAGAACAATTATTCAGTGGAACAACCTGCCTCCAGAAGTTGTGAATGCTCCAACACTGGAAGTTTTTAAGAAGAGGCTGGGCAGCCATGTGTCTGAAATGGTGTAGGGTTTCCTGCCTGAGCAGGGGGTTGGACAAGACGACCTCCAAGGTCCCTTTCAACTTTATTATTATTATTATTATTATTATTGTTGGTGGTGGTGTTATTATTATTATTTAAGAGCTAATTCTTGATAATATCCTTGCTGTGTCAAGTCAGAGCACAGAGGATGATGTTCTTGAGGACCCATCCCATCTGTGCAGTTCTCTGTCAGTTATGAACTTTCCCAAAGAGTTCTGAGCCTGGTTTTGGTCTCTGGAAGTGAAAAAGAGACAAACTCATCATGTGTCTGATCACACTTAGCCCATGTAAGGTTACTTACGGGACCGTCTGCTGCCCCATGAATCCCAGCGGCCGGTTAGGGCCCACAGAGTGGGCCTTCTCCAGGTCCCGTCAGCCAGACAGTGTCGCCTGGCGGGGCCTAGGGGAAGAGCCTTCTCTGTTGCGGCCCCGGCCCTCTGGAACCAACTCCCCCCGGAGATCCGTGTCGCCCCCACCCTCTCCGCCTTTCGTAAATTGCCTTAAACACACCTCTGCCGGCAGGCCTGGGGCAGCTAACACCTTGCCCCTAGCCAGTGTATGTCTGTGTGTATGTTGAATGATTGGTTTTTTAAATTAAGGGGTTTTATATACATGTATTTTTATATGTTGATTTCTACTATGTTGTGAGCCGCCCTGAGTTCTCCGGAATAGGGCAGCATAGAAGTCAAATAAATAAATAAATAAATAAATAAATAAATAAATAAATAAATAAATAAATAAATAAATAAATAAATAACTGTAAAGTATTCAAGTATTCAAGAGTTACATTAAGACACAGGGTGTCTTCAATCTGAAGGAGGAACGAGGATCTCACCAGAACTTTTTTCCTCTAGATGGGAAGCCAAAGTGGTCGTCTTCATCAACCCTTGGACGTTCCTTCCAAACTTCTCTCGGAAGGCCACTGCTCTCTTATCGTCATCAAAAAGGCACTCTAGGACCGACCAAGGCGTCGTGTGCAATTCCAAGTCACCAGAGACGGGGTGGTGTTTTACAAAGAGATACTTAAATTCCCAAATATGAGCTAGGAAGGAGAAGAGGGAAAAAAAACGTTCGTATCATTGAAGCTTTGGACAAAACATTCTACGCTTCTTTCGGAGATAAAATAATTGATGATAAAGGAGATGTCAGCTTCAAAATCCATTCCCCCCCCCTTTTCAATCATGTCTGACACTAGGAGGCTACCTGAAAGAGCCCTGGTGGTTTTCTTGGCAAGATTTTTCAGAAGCAGTTTGCCATTTGCCTCCTTGCTAGGTCTGCAAAGAAGTATCTGGCCCAACGGAACCCAAGTGACTTTGTGCCTAAGACAGGACTTGACCTCACCAATCTCCAGTCTGGTGCCTTAATCACTGCACCAATTGGCTCAAAAACGTATCCCGTCTTATAACATTATTTTAAACAGTAGTACACTATTCTACACAGTTTGGGGCAATCTCTTTTTGTGCGGAATGACCAAAGCTGTGGAAGAAGCAGTATGATGGCTCCCGGTCCGAATTAAGGGCCTAGAGCAGGGATCTCCAAACTGAGCAACTTTATGACTTTATGAATTCCTTGTGCTGGAAGTTGAAGTCCACAAGTCTTAAAGTTGCCAAGTTTGAAGACTCCTGGCCTAGACCAGGGGGTAGGCCACCTTGGCTCTTTTGTGACTCGTGGACTTCAACTCCCAGAATTCCTGAGCCAGCCACGCTGAGGGGAAAGGGAGAGGTTTCCAAGCTGAGCCATGCTGGCTCAGGAATTCTGGGCGTTAAAGTCCACGAGTCATAAAAGAGCCAAGGTGGCCTACCCCTGGCCTAGACCAATGTATCTCAATTTTGGCTACCTCTTGATCTACAGGCATGAACCTAAGAATCCAGACTCTGTTGGAGTGGGTGGCCGTGATGATGTTAATGAAACAAAAGAACTAAGTAATAAGAACTGAAATAAAATCCCAGCTAGGAGAGTCATTGTTTAAAATTTTGGGAGTTGTTTTAACCCGAATGAACTTTTCACCGTCTGCTGTGCCTGCCTCTTCCTTTCTTTGATCAGTCTGATGGTGAAAAGCTGATTCATGTTAAAACAGAGGAGGGTTGTCTTATATTACTGGTTTCTTGCGTGGCCTGCATACCTAAAATTCTTTTAAAATGTTGAAGGACTGTTTTTACCTTTCTTCCTTTGAAGCTGAAGACACTGGGCTGCTGCATCTCCCCAGACGACCAGGGCGTAAGGTTGACCCTTGATTTGCTCTACCGTCAAGACGACTTTTCTTTGTTTTTCTTCTTTAAAACTGTACACCGAGTCTAAGGTTGAAAAACTGGAATAATAAATATGGCTTGCTTCCTTCTGGGCTGATGTCAACTGCCCCTGGTAAGGACTAGCCAGTCTTGTCACTGGAACTTGGTTTGACTATACCAGGGGTAGGCCACCTTGGCTCTTTTATGACTCGTGGACTTCGACTCCCAGAATTCCTGAGCCAGCCACGCTGAGGGGAAAGGGAGAGGTTTCTAAGCTGAGCCATGCTGGCTCAGGGATTCTGGGAGTTGAAGTCCACGAGTCATAAAAAAGCCAAGGTTGCCTACCCCTGGACTATACAGTGCTACCTCGGTACTCAATGTTAATTGGTTCTGGGAGGCATGACGGGTCCTAAAAAGTATGAGTGCCAAGCAAACCAGGTGATTTACCACGTGACTCTTTGTCTTGGCAGGGAAAAACTTTCTATCTGTCCTTTTTCCTATGTGAGTGACCTTCCCAGCATGGCTTCTTCCTGCCAGCGCTCTATGGCTGTTCCCCTCTTCTTTTTGAAGCAACCGTTTCAGAATGGCCAACTTCCTGTTCGTTCTTTGTGGCCATCCCCCTCTTCCTACATTAGCAACTGTGGCCAACTTCCTGTCCACCCTCTGTGGTTGTCCCACTTTTCCTATGTCAGTGACCTTCCCAGCATGGCTTCTTCCTGCCCGCTCTCTATGGCTGTTCCCATCTTCTTTTTGCAGCACGCTGGGTACTAAAGAAAGTACGAGTATCGGGACAACATTTTCGCATCAAAACGTGTCGAGTATCAAATTCAACCAGCTTTGAAGCAGCTGAATACCACGGTACCACTGTAATTTTATTCAGAGCACAAGAGCACGAAGAACGATTTCAGATTAATAGGTTTGCGATTCACAACACCCCTTACACCCGAAGACTTCATATTAAATTTCAAAAAAATGCTGATTACTCCCTTCATGTTAAAAAAAATATATTTCTACAGGGTGTTTGAAGGAACAAGATTCAAGGCTCTTGACAGTGGCATTTTGGATTTCTTTAACAGGTAGAGGGAAGAGGTAGCTATACTCTCTTAAAATTCATTAATAGGTTCTTGACGCTACGTTTTCAAAACAACCAAATTTCAACGTTAAGGATTCCGGTGAATGTTTATAATTAGGCTCCCAGTCTATTTAACTGGTAACTAATACCTTTTCTTTAGGAGTGGCAGAAACTCTGCATTATTATAAGGCTCTCAATTTAGGACCAAGAAGCAAGAAGATTACTTAAGTTAATATGGCGAGCAAAAGATGAAAAGGTCCAAAAACAATCAATAATTTCATGAAAACGAAATGTCTCTCCTTACGTTATCTAGGAAGTTAATTATTAATGTTAATAAAGGCTGTCACTAGTCACAAATCCCTTCGTATCACTAGTATCACTTCAATCCTCAGCAAAGGATGTTGTCAAATCAGATGAACCACTCAAGAATCTAAGCCTGTTTGGCCAAGACGGAAACATCAGCTGCTCTGAAATCAACTCCTGGCCTTCTTATCAACAAGACTTCAGATGCAGGCTACTCTGCTATTATTCCTCTTCTTCTCCTTGAGATAGACCTGGGAAGGATATTTGCGTGCTTAATAGGAAGACGGGATAATCTCCCTCACAAAGAGCTGGACCCCAGATGCTCGGTTGGTATTTTTCTCAGAAAAGGCATTCAGGAAAAAAAGAAATTACATCACATCTCTAATGCACCTTTCCACCACCATGCCACACACCAAATTTGGGTGTGAATAGGATGAGAGACTCAACTCACCCGTCAGCACTGTGACGTTGACGATTCTCAACACTGCATGCACCAAAGTATCCGGTTTCAGCTGATTTAGAAGCACGTGGGGAACCTGGTCCAGACTCTGCCTTTGCCTTGGAGGGACTGTCTGAAGTGGGGCGTGCTTTGCAGAAACGTAGGTCAGCAAATCCTGGAGATGACGACTGTCTACTATATGTGAGACTTGGAAAATAAAAGAGGTTTATAATTGATCTCACCTTTGGCTACGGAAGTTGCCTATTTCTTCCGTGGGCGGTGCTACCCCAAATATTACTAGTGTCAACGCTGCTAACTCTGGATGTCCTTGCTTTGACAACATATGGAGATGCAGCCTTATTCTTCCTTCTGCTTTACTCTTAGAATGAGATGATACTGGGGGAGGGGGAGGAATGTGATGGGAGTTGGTTAGACATAACAATATTGTAATAGTCTGTGAATTCAGGGCTTTTGAAATAAGAGATGATAAGAAATGACGGGTTGAAGAACTGGAGAGAAAGCCTGCATTTCAAACTAATTGGAGAATGTGATTTATGACCATTAATTAGAGGAGGGAATTGTGCTTTGATACTATGTGCTCAGGGGAAGGGAATTCAGCTTTTGGCTTCGACTATGTTAGTGCCAAAGCTATACTACTCCAATAAAGATTCTTTAAGGTAAACAATACCTCGAAGTTCTTTGAAGAGTTTCATCTGTCGGAATCATGACAACTAGCAAGTAGAACTTAGCCCTATTTCTCTGATACCATTTTATTAAACAGAGATAACAGATATTATTTTAAGCAGCACGATCAGCAAGGGAATATTGTCCATTTTCCTGCTTGAGCAGGGGACTGGACCTGAAGGCCTTCAAGGTCCCTTCCAACTCTTGTTGTTCTGTTATCCTGCTCTGAACTTGATATCAATGTCAGCTTAGGACTTCCTCTACCGCTGAGTTCCTTGAAGAACTAGACTTCAACGCCTTATCCTTTCTGTCTGCGTTTTCTGATCTTTCAGCCTGTAATTTTGATCGTGAAACCTCTCGTTATTACTGAATTTGAAGGGATCCGAGTACATCGGTCGTGTTTTAGTAGCCGTTTTCAGAAGACCACCCCCGTATCAATTTCCTCAACCGATAGAATACATGTCCTTGATCAACCACTGCCAAGGCTAAGAGAACATAAGAACATAAGAACATAAGAAGAGCCATGCTGAATCAGGCCAAAGCCCATCGAGTCCAGCATTCTGTGTCACACAGTGGCCCACCAATTGTACATGGGGATCTTGAGCAGAAAGAGAAGGCAAAACCCTCCCTTTCCCTTGACCCCCAACAAATGGTACCCAAGGGAATCCTGCCTGCCTCAACCAACATAGAGGCGGCACATGGACATCCGTTTTAATAGCCACCGATACACTTGGCATCCATGAATCTATCTAACCCTGCCTTGAAGCTATCAAGGCTGACAGCTGTCACGACCTCTTCTGGAAGTGAATTCCATCAACCAACGAAGAAATATTTCCCTTTATTTGTCCTCACTTTCTTAGCTATGAGCTTTAGGGAGTGCCCCCTTGTCCTAGTATTGTGTGATAGAGAAAAGAATTTTTCTCTATCCACCTTTTCTATCCCATGCATGATTTTATACACTTCAATCAAGTCACCCCTTGAACGCCGTCTTTCAAGGCTGAAGAGACCAAGGCGTTGCAATCTGGTTTCATAAGGGAGGCGCTCCATTTCCTTGATCATTCTTGTTGCCCTTTTTTGCACCTTTTCCAGTTCCATTATATCCTTCTTGAGGTGCAGTGACCAGAACTGTACACAGTACTCCAAGTGTGGTCTCACCATTGATTTGGAGTAAGGCTGGAGTAAGAATGTGGGAGGAACGGCAGGTTAAAAACAGATCTTATTGAACCCTCGATACATCTCACTGTTAACAAATCCAAAGGTTTAAACCGCTTTTAATCTTCAAATATTCCCTTTACGCTATAGGTAGCTGTGGACTGATCACCACCATTGTGTCCAAAATGTCCGTGGCTAAGTGAGACAAGCGAGTTTTGCCCCATTTTTAGACCTTGCCTGCTGCAGTTGTTAACTGCACTTGTGAAGTTAGTGGCATGGTTGTTAAGTGAATCTGGCTTCCCCATTGACTTTGCTTGCGAGAAGGGGAACTCATCAAAATTGTAGCTGGCAGGAATAGCCAACACTCCAGAAGACAGGCTTAGGATACAGGAAGATTTAGACAGACTCGAACACTGGGCACTATCTAACAAAATGACATTGAATGGTGAAAAAAGTAAGGTTCTACATTTAGGCAAGAAAAACCAAATGTACAGGTATAGTGTAGGGGGTACCTTGCTCAACAGTAGTAACTGTGAGAGGGACCTCGGAGTCCTAGTGGACAATAATTTAGATATGAGCCAGAGGCCAAAAAAGCCAACACAGTGCTGCGCTGCATTAACAGAGGGATAGAATCAAGATCATGTGAAGTATTAATACCACTTTACAAGGCCTTGGTAAGGCCACACTTGGAATACTGCATCCAGTTTTGGTCACCACGATGTAAAAAAGATGTTGAGACTCTAGAAAGAGTGCAGAGAAGAGCAACAAAGATGATTAGAGGACTGGAGGCTGAAACATATAAGGAACGGTTGCTGGAATTTGGTATGTCCAATTTAATGAAGAGAAGGACAAGGGGGGACATGATAGCAGTCTTCCAATATCTCAGAGGCCGCCACAAAGAAGAGGGAGTCAAGCTATTCTCCAAAGCGCCTGAAGGCAGGACAAGAAGCTACGGATGGAAACTAATTGAGGAGAGAAGCAACCTGGAACTAAGCAGAAACTTCCTGACAGTGAGAACAATTAACCAGTGGAACAACCTGCCTCCAGAAGCGGTGAATGCTCCAACACTGGAAGTTTTCAAGAAGAGAGCGGACAGCCATTTGTCTGAAATGGTATTAGGGTTTCCTGCCTGAGCAGGGGGTTGGACTAGATGACCTCCAAGGTCCCTTCCACCTTTATTATTGTTGTTGTTGTTGTTGTTGTCGTCACAAAAGGGGATCAGTGGGACCATGCAACCGTCATAGATATGAACCGGTTGCCAAGTGTCTCAACTTTGATCACATGACTCTGGGGATGCTGCAAAGATCCTAAAGTGTGAAAAATAGTCGTAAGTCACTTTTTTCAGCGCCGTTGGAACTTCTAGCAGTCACTAAACGAATGGTTATAAACCAAGGACTACCCATATGTCGTTTAATAGACTTGGGAAAAATATATTTCTACTAGTAAACGCTGCGAGAAATTAGTGGCTTGACGAACAAGGGAGTATAAATTATAGCGGCCTTATCCTTGAGACAAGATCCCTCTGTGTGGCGTTGGTCCATCCTCACCTTCCTTCCGATCAACAGCTGAACACCTTCCAAGATTGACCAGCTTGGTGGTAAAGGTGGACTGTAGCGTCATTTCTCCAACCCAACGGTCCTCACGGACAACGACATCTGTGAGGAAAAAAAGCAAAAGGAGATCAACCAATGGAAAGGGCTTCCCGCTAAGATCAATAGGTTAAAAGAGTCCCAAGCAAAACCCAGCCCAATAATTCATCCGGTCAGTTCGAACGGGCCAATCCTCAGGTGTTAAGCCCGTTGTGGGAAAGGAGCTGATAACGGGGATCCGTTCCCATGCTTGTGAAGACGTGGTTGGGTCTTCATGCCTTCCCTTCCCGAAACAAGGATCCATTCCCATGCTTGTGAAGACGTGGTTGGGTCTTCATGCCTTCCCTTTCCGAAACGAGAGATAAGCCAGATGGCCGGAGGCACGTTCCTTTCTCAACCCAAGGTAACATCAAGAGAGAAAAAGTTCAGAGAGTAAGTATGTAGGAGTAGCAGAAAGGATACATTGTAATGAAAGAAACAAAGAGACAGCCCGCAGCGTCTTCCCCTCTTCCCCTTCAGGAGATTGGCAGAACCCATAGTAACGAATAAAAAGGAGATAGAAATAAAATAAGATTCTCCCCCCCCCTCAAGTAATATATGGGTTCTGACAACGCACTCGCCGTGGTGACATTTAGTTTTTGGGCATTAACTCATTTCGTTCCCCGCTGTCCGTCAACAGTTCTCAGAATATTTTTATTTGGTACTTTTTTAAAACAAAAATCTGCACTTACCGAAGAGGTATTAAAACTAACTAGAATCTAGAGAGCAACTGAAAGTCAAGAAAGAAATGTACACGGAATGGGTCTATTTCAGTGATGGCGAACCTTTTAGAGACCGAGTGTCCAAACTGCAACCCCCAAACCCACTTATTTATCGCAAAGTGCCAACACGGCAATTTAACCTGAATACTGAGGTTTTAGTTCAGAAAAAAAAAACAATTCATACATTAACATCTTTTGTCTTACAAGAAAAACACAATAACAAAGCTTTCAATGATACAAACAACTTTTTATTGAAAGGTAAAAGTTTGCATTTGGCATGCTTTTGAACAATTAATGTGATTTTTGCTGTTCTATGCATGCTGATAATTTGTCTAACTTTGGCTCATACTTTGTAAGTTTGAGAGCAACACATGCAGCACTCAGGTCATGTATTAGTCTGTTTCTGGTATCAGATTTGATATAATTCAAAGCTGAAAATAGTGCGCTCACTCCAGAGGCTTGTTTTGGCTAAGAAGGGCTTGACAAATGGCTTTTTTCCTGCGAAAACTTAGCCAAAGAGCGAGGCGCGCATGCCCACGGAGAGGGCTCCGAGTGCCCCCCTCTGGCACACATGCCACAGGTTCGCCACCACTGGTCTACTTTAACCGGTCAAATGTTTAAAGGTGTTGGCAAATGCCTTTCAAAACCGTTTACTCTTCCATGAGACAAACAGCAGGCCCCAGTAAAATTAACTATCAACATCATTTTAAGGGGATCCATTTCATAACAAAGATTGGATAGGGTGAATTTAGGCAATCCATGTTTACGAGAATTAGAAATGCCCATTCTCTCTGTCTCGTCCCATTATGGGCCTTCTCTCAAAAACAGAACCAGGAACTCATTTTAGCTTACTGTAGAGAGTCAGCCATAAAGCAACAGGTTCCCATTTCACTATCCTGGCAAATTGCAAACAAGACTTAAACTGCAACCTTAAAAGTGAAACTACACCCAAGGGGAAGAGCTTTCTCAAATCCTGGTCTGGAAAACCTTTGAATGGACACATGGGGAGAGAAAGAAGAAAAAGGAAGTGACCAAAAAGCTGGTGCTTTTGCTTAAATTGTCTTCAATTCAGGTAAATTAAAGAAACAATAAACAAAGCCTGGGGCAGCTTCTGCGGAAGAAAGAACATTACAATGGAATTCCACCAATGTTTCGTGGATTTCCATATAGCTATGGGCGTGTATCTCATTTTGTTCCCCATGTTCTGTGCTGTTCTGGGAATAATTTTATTTTCCACTTTCTTTAAAACCTGCGCTTACGGAAGAGGTCTCAAAAATATAGAGATATTAGCAGGCATCTTGAAAGTCAACAGAAACATACCTGGAATGGGTCTGTTTGTATGATCTCAGTTCTGCACGTAATCATGTCCCCAACAATGCAACAATAGTGAAGGACACCATTTTCCAGGGCCTGGATAATCCCATCTTCTAAATATATTGACACAGTTGTAGCTGACCTCACAATGCTATGGTACCACGAAGGAGCAATGTCAACCAAAACATTTCCAGCCCATGTTTAAAAGATTATGGCTTGGGTTTTGTTTAAACAGCATAAATCCTGAAGTTGAAACTCAAGTACTTTGGCCACCTAATGAGAAGGAAGGACTCACTGGAGAAGAGCCTGATGCTGGGAAAGATGGAGGGCAATAGAAGAAGGGGATGACAGAGAATGAGGTGGCTGGATGGAGTCACTGAAGCAGCAGGCGTGAGCTTAAATGGACTCCAGAAGATGGTAGAGGTCAGGAAGACCTGGAGGAATGTGGTCCATGGGGTCACGATGGGTCGGTCACAACTTCGCAACTAACAACAACAATAAAGCATATTTAAATATCTCTCTTACATATGGAAATGTAACTGTTGTACAGACTCACCTGTGCACAGTATGATGTCTCCAGGAAAGACTGTAAGTGATAAAAAGGCAGCAGCTCTCCACAACACAATCTTCTGTCGCACTTCTGATTGATCAGCAACCACAATTGTGGCTAAAGGAACTTTGGAGGAAGAATTACTTCCTGTCTTGATTTCTTTGATATGACAAGGATGTAGCACTACAACCAAGACAGAGTATTTCCGGCTTTTCTCAACACAATCCTTAAGCAATGACAGCTGCTTCTGAGCTTTCCCAATTCCCGGGAACCACATTTTTCCGGTTTTTTTAACCAGGCGAACAGGAGAACATGCTAATTTGATTCTTTTGGAGAGCTGCTGATACCCAAAGGTAAAGCAAGAAGTAGTCACCTGATCTTCAGATACTTGAGATCTTTCAGCGTGGTGATCTTCTGGAGAACGTAGCGGTCTTTTCTGTTGGGGTTTAAGGTCCTGTCCTTCATTATTAAGAGGTGAAGATAGAGGACAACTTCCTTTGAAATCTGAGGGATCTTGACTTGAGTTATCTGAATCAAAGAGTTCAATGGAACAATCAGAGTTGGCTTCACAGTTTATGTCAACTTTCTTAGCAGCCGTATCACCATCTTCATTTAATTTAACTAGAGGTTCTCCATCTGTTCCGTCTTCCCTACAAGGGAGGGCCAATTCTACTCCTTCCCCTGCTATAGGCTTATTTTGCATTTCATTCTGTTCTACAGCATACTGTCCTGAACAGAGAGCGACTTGGGTTAAAGTCAGAACGCTGAGGAATTCATTGTCTGTTGTTATGTCAAGATTTGAAGGTGCATCTAGCAGGCTTCCAGGTTTCGATTCATCGGCTTTTTGTGAACAGCTTTTCAGACACTGCTTCAGGAATAGATTTTCACCTTGAGGTTCACACTGAAGACCAGATGGATTGTGATTATCTACCACACATTTTTTTAAGTCCTTCACCTCAAACACCGAGGGAGAAGTATCAAGATGTTTACGCATCATGTAACTAGCACTTCCTTTGACAGAATCCTTTTTGCTTTGTTGAGACACATGATGCTTTTTCTGGTTCCCTCTGCTAATATCACAACCGGCAGAACAACCAGGGTCAGGTGACTCACACAGGGCCTCCTTTTTATTGCCGAAGGATTTGACACATCCAACAGATGTTGCGCAATCGGTCATAAAAGCATCAGCTGAGCCACCTCTTTTTCCGACGTTTACTGGGAAGTGATCTTTGGAATTGACAGCCAAAACGGTATCATCTGCGGTCTCATGGCCAAGAGACCTGAAGTCTGTGCTACAAAGGTTAAAAGTGTCATTGGTAAATGAAAGGTGTAATTCTCTCCATGGCTTCTCGTTAGCCAAAGAACCTTTTTCTTTTTTAGTGTTCCTTGCAGCCCTTGAAAGAAGCGGTGCACCAAAAAACATGTGAATTTGAGGCTTTTTGGACATTTTGCTTCCCTTGCGGATTTTTGATTATGGGGAAAATGTATCGTGTGATGTACACAAATACTTCATTTTATTAAAAGGGCCTAAAACATAATCTTTACTCATTCATAGCTTTTCAAACAATTCATTCGAGGGTTGGGGTGCTAATCTGTCATAAAATATTCAAGGAACGCATCCCATCCATGGAGTTTTGGGAAACGGACAATCTTAAATGATCATAGAAAATACTCAAAATCAATTTCATCAATGGATTAAAAACACGGAATTTATACTCCTCTTGGAGTTCACATTCTCTGTATTTAAAAATTAATTTTATGTTATACTTTACATTTAAAAAATCTCAGGAGCACAAGAGAGTTCAACGGTCATTCTACCTTTTTATCCAATTTACTGTCAAAAGCTCCTCCTAAAACATCGACCTCTATCGGTACCGACCAAGAAAAAGGTGACATTTTTCAAACGTATACATAATGATACACCGAAACTTTGTTGTTTTTAAAAATGGTAAAATATCCACTGTTGTTCAATATCGTGACAGGAAAAAGGTCAAGAGATGAAAATTTCCAAATTAGATTTCTCTGTTGAAATGATTTAGACAATTTTTCACCTTACTGGAATCTTCAAGCTTCGCGTTGTGTTACAAAGTGCCAAAAGTTGATTTTTATTTTTTTTTGCATCAGCAATTTTGGAATATTATGGTAAAATGTACTTTGGTAGAACTTGGAAGTCGGGAATCCAACATCTCTGGTAGAAATCTCAGAAGTCTGTTCTATTGCAAAAAACTGAAAAACATACAAAAAGCCCGTTAAGCATTTTAATAACAATTTCCAGTTGCTTTCTAAAGCAGGGCTTTTCAACCAGGGGTACGGGTACCACCTGTGGTACATTGGCACCTGGCAGGTGGTATGCGACCATCCTAGAAAAGTGGTAGCAGGGGAGGTGGAAGTGCCAGGACCAGTACCGCTTTCCAGATGATCAGCGCTTCTTCAGGGCTATCAGGGCTCAGTGGAAGCGCCAGGATCAGCACCAGGCTCCAGCTGGAGCTCGGCGCTGATCCTGATGCTTCTGCTGAGCCCAGAAGAAGTGCTGATCAGCTGGAATGTTGCAGCATCTCCAGGGTCTTGTGATTTACATTCAGATGCTTGGCAACTGACGGTCACAGTGTCCCAGGGTCATGTGAAGTGACCAAACCCTGCTGCAACCACCCAGCAGACGGGGGTAATAAAAACCAAACACCCCCCACCCCACCCCTGCTGCCAATCCTCAACAGAAATGCTCACAACAATGAAAACCTCAGACAGGAGGAAGAGCGCTGCCGGGTGGGCAGGCAGGTGTCTTGCTCGGCTGTGGCTTGGGGGGGTGCACTTTTTTCAGTGCCATTGTAACTTTCAAGAGTCACTAAGCAAACTGTTGTAAGTCAAGGACTACCTGTACTTTATCACTTTTTGTCCTTTTTTTTTTGGTCATCAAATTTTTGACCCCTTGCTAGGCGACTGGTGGTCCTCAGATGTTGCCATATCCTAAAAGTGGTACAATGGGTGAAAAGGTTGAAAAGCCCTGCTCTAAAGTAGGAGTTCAGTAGTGTACAATAATCTCTTTCCCAATATAGGCAAAAATGTTGAATGTTGATGCTTATCTGACCATTAGAGGTCACCACGTCCTCAGAAACCTCCATGAGATGTCCTTGCATATATATATATTTTTAACTTAACCCAGTTGCAGAAAATTACGGCATCACCCAACCGTACTGAAGAACCTGATCACTTATCTTCCGTTTCAAGAGCTAAACACGAAGCTTATATTTCCAAGGGAAAGCACCAAGATATCAATCCTCTTAAGGTAATTTCAATCATCATCATTATTTCAATCAAAACTTCCTGAACTTTAAGCCATCGGAAACACTTTTTTTTTTAATTATTCTGCTTTGGTAAGCAGCTTTTATAAACTATAAAAAGGAAATAATGGGGGGGGATTTCCAGAAATAATGGCATTTTATATTCACACTACACAATGGCATGCAAATTTTAAAAAAAAAACAGAAAGAAGAAGAAAAAATGATTATTATTAGCCCCAAATACGAGACAGGAGACTTAGAAACTGGGGTCATTTAAAATTTGGAAACGATAAAGACTAAACGATAAATTGAAACATCAACGGGAAAGTAAGAGTTAAGAAAAACTTACTAGGTTATTGTCTAAAAGATGGAAGAATGTCAAATCAATTGAGATATGTATAGGCTGAAGATTATTGATGAATACTGGAAAAGGTATTTTCTGTTTGATTGATAGAATAAGAACAGTGTTGGTCCAGATATGAGACAATAGACATTATGGGGGAAAGAGAGGGAATTAGTTTGTTGTCATACTTTGAGATTTGTATTGAAGGATATTCCAATGTAGTGGAACGACTGTGCTCAGCCGCCACGCTACTTTTCAAATCCGTGAATGTAATCTTGGAAAATAAATAAAAAAACATAGGGGGGAAAAAATACAAAAAAAAAAAAAGTTTTAAGGATTTCCAGCAGGCCTTTCTCAAAACTGCTTTATAGTCATTACATAAACGGAGGCGAAAAAAGACGAAGGGAGCAACACTGGGAACTTTCCTTGCGTTGTTTGCGCGGGAAAACATCAGCTTCAGCTTACGTTACTTCTGTAACCATTTAAGCTTCAGTAAAGTATACGCTTGGCAAAAAAAAAACAAAAAACGGCCAGAAGTCTTTCTTTGCTAGATGACTGAATTGATGAACATGACCTCTGGGACAAACGTGATCTGGATGATTGAGAATCTCCACAGACATTGGTACCTACAATATTTGATTACTATATAGGACAGTGATGGCGAACCTTTTAGAGACCGAGTGCCTAAACTGCAACCCAAAGCCCACTTATTTATCGCCGGGTGCCAGGTTTGGGCATGGCTGTGGTGATCATGGCAGATTGGGCGGGTGTGGCCAAGGTGGGCATGGTCACCACAATGTTGCTCGTGGGGAAGGATGCCTGTGGTGGGGTGGGCAGAGTTGGGGGAGATCCAGGGGGTCTCTGGCAGGTGGGGCGGTAGGCAGGAGGCTCGTCCTGCGGGGTGAGGCGAGGCAGGGTGGGGGGTGCCATTGCCATGGGGCAAGGCAAGGGCCGGGGCGGCTGCTGCCTGACACCATCAGCCCCCGCACACAGAGGCCAGAGAACGCATGGGGGCCGACGGTGTCCATCAGCAGCCACAGCCTGCCGGCCGCTCAACTGGTGCACTCTGGGGCTCCGCAGCCCGCTGCCAGCAGTTCAAAGAAGCCGCCTCTGAGCTGGATGGCCGGCCGACAGCTGAGAGGCGATGCAGTGGGTCTTGCTCGGGAAAAGGAGAGCATGTGAGGCCAGGAGGGATGGGATGGGACGGAGGGAAACCAGCCATACCGGGATGCATCCAGCCACGTGGGACCTCGGTGAGTTAGCAGACGGCTGGTTGAAGAGGGACAGTTGCCATCTCCGGGGCATGGTGCGCGTGCCCACGGAGAGGGTTCTGAGTGCCGCCTCTGGCACGCAAGCCATAGGTTCGCCACTACTGATATAGGAAGTACAGTAATAAGCTAGAAGAGGTAAGAACAGAAGGTGACTTACAGAAACCTACAGGTCCCAACGAAGACCATCTGGTGGCAATATTGATCAGTTACAAGCAACAACAACAACAACAACAATAATAAAGTTGGAAGAGACCTTGGAGGTCATCGAGTCCAACCCCCTGCTCAGGCAGGAAACCCTATTTCGGACAAATGGCTGTCCAGTCTCTTCTTAAAAACTTCCAGTGTTGGAGCATTCACCGCTTCTGGAGGCAGGTTGTTCCACTGGTTAATTGTTCTAACTGTCAGGAAGTTTCTATTTAGTTCTAGGTTGCTTCTCTCCTTGATTAGTTTTGTCCAATCTTGGACAAAATCCTGAAAACTCTGCAACCTCCCTCGCTCTCTCTTCTATTGCTTTTTCCACACATTTATTGAGATTATCGTACGATGTCCTGCAAATGAAAATAAAGGTAGTAAGGAAGTAGGGAATGGAAAGAAAGGGAAAAGAAAAGTGTAAGAGAACCGGGAAGGGGGAAAAAAAGGTATTGACTTCCAATACCTTTTTCAGCGCATTTCAGTAGAAAATGAAATCACGACAAACATTTGTAGATTAACAAATCCAAATAAACCAAGGATGGAATTAATACGTAAGAATTCAAGAGTCGAGCAAAGAAAAAAGTGAGAAACTCTTCAGTTCAACGAGGAACAGTTTTAGCTAACAATTTTAATACTTAAATCTTTCAATCAAATCTGTGGAAGTTAAGTGGGTTTGACTGATTTCAAACGTGTTTCTTCTGTATTATAACTCTGGGAAAATTCCATAAACAGTTGTGTATCAGTAGTAGCCAAACAGAGGTTAAAGGTTATGCTATGTTTAACAAGAGATGTGATGAAATTTTAGGCCCTGAGCTACTATCAGCAAGATGGAATTTGCTATTTGCGGGGAGAGATCAAAAGAGGAATAACAAGAGTAAATATTTCAGGCAAAAAAACCCCCCACAAAAAATCAAAATTCCGTTCCATCCTCGTTCATACATAAATTTGATTCACTAGTAAAAAGGGGATATTTTATTTTAGATCCAGTAAATTTCTAACGTTTTCAAAAATTTCAGAATGCTCTGCTAGTATTTACAGTATTTATTTATTTGTTGGAACTGTGGAAAATCTTGATATTCTACAGCGAAACCTGGAAGATTACTCGAAGGACACGTATTAAGCAAAAAGGCAGCAGGATGAAAATCGTTGGCCTGCCATTCCTGTCCATTTTGTTCTCCTCTGACCTGACCCGGTACTACTTTTAGGTGCTTCCACACTTAACGCTGCCCTAGACATGGGAAAAAAATATGGGCCATATATGCGTCTGCACCTACAAGGTGGACATCCCCCTGGCTGGGGAAAATCTCCCACTGAACTTATGGAAGTTATTTAACATAGAATAATAAAGTTGGAAGTGACCTTGGAGGTCCTCTAGTCCAATCTCCTGCTCAAACAGGGAACCCTATCCCATTCCAGACAAATGGCTGTCCAGTCTCTTCTTAAAACTCTCCAGGGATGGAGCACCCACAACTTCTGGAGGCAAGTAGTTCCACTGGTTAATTGTTCTCACTGTCAGGAAGTTTCTCCTTAGTTCCAGGTTGCTTCTCTCCTTGATTAGTTTCCATCCGTCGCTTCTTGTCCACTTGTCCTTCAGGTGTTTTGGAGAATAGATCAATCCCCCCCTTCTCTGTGACAAATCCTCAAGTTCTAGTTGGCAGTTATCATATCATTCAGGCAGGAAACCCTATACCATTTCAGACAAATGGCTGTCCAGTCTCTTCTTAAAAACTTCCACTGTTGGAGCATTCACCACTTCTGGAGGCAGGTTGTTCCACTGGTTAATTGTTCTAACTGTCAGGAAGTTTCTCCTTAGTTCTAGGTTGCTTCTCTCCTTGATTAGTTTCCACCCGTTGCTTCTTGTCCTGCCTTCAGGCGCTTTGGAGAATTGCTTGACTCCCTCTTCTTTGGGGCAGCCCCTGAGATACTGGAAGACTGCTATCATGTTCCCCCCTCTTCATTAAACTAGACATACCCAATTCCAGCAACCGATCCTTGTATGTTTTAGCCTCCAGTCCCCTGATCATCTTTGTTGCTCTTCTCTGCCCTCTTTCTAGAGTCTCAACTTCCTTTTTTACATCGCGGTGACCAAAACTGGATGCCGTATTCCAAGTGTGGCCTTGCCAAGGCCTTGTAAAGTGGTATTAATACTTCACGTGATCTTGATTCTATCCCTGTTAATGCAGCCTAGCACTGTGTTGGCTTTTTTGGCAGCTGCAGCACACGGCTGGCTCCTGTTTAAGAGATTGTCCACTAGGACTCTGAGATCCCTTTCACAGTTGCTACTATTGAGCAAGGTACCCCCTATACTATACGTGTGCATTTGGTTTTTCTTGCCTAAATGTAGAACCTTGCTTTTTCCACCACTGAATTTATTACCATTATGGATGAGGAATCCTAAGTCATGAACTGAATAGGGCAACTACATGAATTAATTCACCAACTATCTCCCACTCCAGTGCCCAGGGGAGACCAAGCCAAGTCTTGAGAATCTTCTGAAAGGCTCAATCAGTGGGAAGGCTGTTCCATAGGACAGGCATGGGGGAAAGAAGAGACATGTCTTCTGAGAGCTGCCAAATACTTCTTGAGTAACAAAACCCAACTATGCCCACCTTGCTAAATACCATCAGACTGCTGCTTTGTGTGAATACTGATTATATTCCAGATAGGATTTATCTCTGACCCTTGTGAAGAAACAGGATGACTGAGTCACAGTGGCAGCTGTTAGTTCTGGTCTTCTACGTCAGGGCTTTTCAACCTTCTCACCCGTTGTACCAGTTTTAGGACATGGCAACATCCGAGGACCACCAGTCGCCTAGCAAGGGGTCAAAAACTTGATGACCAAAAAAAAAACCCCGACAAAAAGTGATAAAGTACAGGTAGTCCTTCACTTACAACAGTTCGCTTAATGACTCTTGGAAGTAAGAATGGCACTGAAAAAGTGCCCCCCCACAAGCCACAGCCGAGCAAGACACCTGCCTGCCCGCCCGGCGGCGCTCTTCCTCCTGTCTGAGGTTTTCATTGTTGTGAGCATTTCTGTTGAGGATTGGCGGAGGTGTTTGGTTTTTATTCCCCCCGTCTGCTGGGTGGTTGCAGCAGGTTTTGGTCACTTCACGTAACCCTGGGACACTGTGACCGTCATAAATATGAATCAGTTGCCAAGCCTCTGAATGTAAATCACAAGACGCTGGAGATGCTGCAACATTCCAGCTGATCGGCACTTCTTCTGGGCTCAGCAGAAGCGCCAGGATCAGCGTCGACCTCCAGCTGGATCCTGGCACTGATCCTGGCGCTTTCGCTGAGCCCTGACAGCCCTGCAGCTCCAGCCGTCTCTCACTCAGGCCTGTGCGGTGCTGCCACCGGTTCAGCTCATTCCCCTCCCTTGCTACCACTTTTCTAGGATGGTCGCGTACCACCTGCCAGGTGCCAATGTACCACAGGTGGTACCCGTACCACTGGTTGAAAAGCCCTGTTCTACATGAAGAACATCATCGTTTCAAATTTTCCATTCCTAGACTTGAGGGAAAGAGATCAAATACAGCGTCTCAGACTTAGCACACACGGTTGTCCCAGGACAGACCATGACAAAGCGAAAAACAACTTTGAATAATGTGAGTGCCCAAATCACCTCTAGGCAGTTCTCAAACTCCATAATGACCAAAACCAGTACTATGGTTTTTGATTATTCTAAGGCAGGAGTCCCCAACCTCTGGTCCATGGACCAGTACCGGGCTGCGGCATGCCAGCAACCGGTTTGCACAAACAAGCAAAGCCCCACCCGCGGGATGCAGACAGCACACAAAACTGTCTGGGAGAAGTTTTGTCCCCCTCGGAGAGGGTTCGCAACTTGGGTGTCCTCCTCGATCCACAGCTAAGTTTGGAACACCATCTTTCGGCTGTGGCGAGGGGGGCATTCACCCAGGTTCGCCTGGTGCGCCAGTTGCGGCCCTATTTGGACCGGGAGTCACTCCTCACAGTCACCCATGCCCTTGTCACCTCAAGATTTGACTACTGTAATGCTCTCTACATGGGGCTACCTTTGAAGAATGTCCGGAGACTGCAAGTAGTCCAGAATGCGGCCGCGCGAGCTGTCTTGGATCTCCCAAGACATGCTCATATTACTCCAGCACTCCGCGAGCTGCACTGGCTACCAATTGGTCTCCGAACACAATTCAAAGTGTTGGTTATGACCTATAAAGCCCTTTATGGCAATGGGCCAGGATACTTGCGGGACCGTCTTCTGCCTCATGTATCCCAGCGACCGGTTAGGGTGCATAGGGTTGGCCTCCTACGGGTCCCGTCTGTTAGACAGTGTCGTCTGGCGGGACCTAGGGCAAGGGCCTTCTCCGTTGCTGCCCCAGCCCTCTGGAACCAGCTTCCCTCAGAGGTTCGTACTGCTTCCTCCCGCCTAGCTTTCCGGAAAGCGCTAAAGACACATCTATGCCGACAGGCTTGTGGCATATGAGCTGTGCTCTGTCCCTCGGCCCTAAGAGTGTCCCGCCATCAACGGCTGTGAGTTGAATGTGTTTGTATGTTGTGTGAATATTAATTTTTAAATGTTTAAATTAATTGTGTTTTTTAATTGTGTTGTTGTTGTGAGCCGCTCCGAGTCTTGTGAGAGGGACGGCATGTAAATTAAATTAAATTAAATAAATAAAACCAGGCCCCCTCCGGTCCACGGAAAAACCTCTCCCCATGGAACCGGTCCCTGGTGCCCCAAATGTTGGGGACCTCTGTTCTCAGGCGAAAAACTAAACTTATCGTTAAGCCTACTTCAAACTAAAAAATGAGTTTGAAGTAGGTATAACAATCAGTTTAGTCTTTCAAGGAAGGGGTGGAACAATTATGCCCCAGCCCCTTCTGCTCTGGCCTCCGGCCTCCCATTCATGCATGGCCCAAAAGAGCGGCCTCTAACCTGGTTTGATTCCAATGCTTAGGAAGCCTCCATCCTCCAGTGGAACCTTGATGGCTTTGTTGCCATGAGCCAAGAAGGCCAAAGGTTGAGTGAACACACCGTAGAACTGGTCAGTTTGCTCAAGTTCTTAGATAAAATCAAATCTGGGCAATTGCAGCAGTGAGAGGCCTAAGCTGAGTTTCACCACAGACCAACGACAAAGGATGTCGTTCCACCCATTTGCTCAGTCACTTCTATAGACCGCGTACGTGTACAGTCCCCTTGGATAAAGAATAGGCTGGAGATCAAAGTAGATATGCAAGTGAGAGCAGCCATAGGAGGCCCCCTTTCACACAAAGGGTTGACTTAGTGCACAGAACCCACCACCATTAATTCAAAAGCCCAGTTGCCTTCCTCCTTCTCCTCTCCCTCCCTTCCGTTTCCTTCTCCACCTTTTGTTTTTCTCTCTCTTTTAATTGACAATTTCGCCTATAGTCCTGGTTTTCCCAGTTTGCAATGTATGGCTGTGAAAGATGGACCATAAGGAAGGCTGAATGCCAAAGAATGGAGGCATGTGAACTCTGGTGCTGGAGAAGACTCCTGCGAGTCCCCTGGACTGCAAGGCGATCAAACCGGTCGGTCCTAGAGGAGATCAACCCCGACTGCTCTTTAGAAGGCCAGATCCTGGAGTTGAAACTCAAGTACTTTGGCCACCTAATGAGAAGGAAGGACTCCCTGGAGAAGAGCCTAATGCTGGGAAAGATGGAGGGCAAGAGAAGAAGGGGACGACAGAGAATGAGGTGGCTGGATGGAGTCACTGAAGCAGCAGGCGTGAGCTTCAATGGACTCCAGAAGATGGTAGAGGACAGGAAGGCCTGGAGGAACGTTGTCCGTGGGGTCGCGATGTGTTGGACACGACTTCGCAACTACCAACATAGTGGGTGGGTGTGCTTCCCATTAATCCAAATTAAATTGGCCCCTGCTTTACTTTTTAGGTTTAGCTACAACCAATTAGAGTACTGCTACCCGTTGGGTCAATGTTCATGAATCTCTCTAGTGGCTTAATGGCCAGCTGAAATTCTAACTTACACTTTGATCCTGCAGTACAATTAAAAATAAGCAATTAATGCTACTGAATGGGGAGGTGGCGGGGGGGGGGGAATCTGCCACTCACATGTCCTGGCTGGAAGCGAAAAAGCACATTCCCATTAGCAGGGTAAATTATTAAACCATTTCTCAATATGTTCCCCATAGGGGCGGCCAATAGAACCTCACCTCTTTATCTGTAAAGTGGTCAGAGTCTTATAGATGGGTCAATGATCTATTAAAATCCAACTAGTTGCATCAGCAGCTTTTGAGCTTTGCTAGGAACCCCGACCGATTGTTGAAACGGCTCTTACCACACTGTTTGAACACAGGAAAGGGAGAGAGGGAGAGAGAGAGAGAAAAAAAGGCCTTGCACAAGCATGTTAGTAAGAGGAAGGATTTTTACGTGCCGCCGTTGATGATCTGCTCTTGTTTGGGCCGTACTCTTTACCATGTCCTTGTACTAGGGCTGTATGTGGTTTCGAAAATGATGTTGACCGTAAGGATTAAAGCACGCTGAGACACACGCCGTGGAACGTCTCTTTAAAGCAGACAGATCTTCTTTTTTCAGGATTCCGGAAAAGGGAAAGATTAGGCTGTGCAACTCTTCCCATTCCAGGCCTCTTGTGAATCCTTTCTGAAGCCCTTTATGGCAATGGGCCAGGTTACTTGCGGGACCGTCTTCTGCCTCATGAATCCCAGCGACCGGTTAGGGCACATAGGGTTGCCCTCCTACGGGTTCCGTCTGTTAGACAATGCCATCTGGCGGGGCCTAGGGCAAGGGCCTTCTCCGTTGCTGCCCCAGCCCTCTGGAACCAGCTTCCCACAGAGGTTCGCACTGCTTCCTCCCTCCTATGCCGACAGGCTTGGGGCGTATGAACTATACTCTGCCCCTGGGCTTAGGAAGGTGCCTCCATCAGTGTCTGTGTACCAATTGTGATTGTATGCTGTATGAATGTGTTTTGGACTGAATGAATGTGTTTTGGGATAGGATGGCTGATTGTTATTGTAATTTAATTTTTTATTGTATTATTGTTGTAAACCACCCTGGGTCCCAGGAGAAGGGCGGCATAGAAATCTAATAAAAGTAAAGTAAAGTAAAGAAGCA
Organism: Bothrops alternatus; assembly: GCA_034064705.1. Lineage (NCBI taxonomy): Eukaryota > Metazoa > Chordata > Lepidosauria > Squamata > Viperidae > Bothrops > Bothrops alternatus. Next base: position 83,625 of record JARGCV010000234.1, on the reverse strand, counting down.
TACCCAGTGCTCTAGGAGTTACACAGCCAAGTCTTAATGTTGTGGGGTTCCATACAAGGCATATACAAAAAGAGTAGATCGAAGAACGGAAGGTGAAGACAGAGAGACCACATCAAAGACACACTACAACACCACCAATTAACAATGGTTGAGGCTGCAGAAGAGCCAGACCCAGAACTTTACTCTGCATCGGAGGAGGAGGAGGAAGAGGAGGAGGAGGAGGAGGAGGAGTTAAATTTTTCTGCAATTATGATTCCGGATTACTTCTCTGAATGGCCTGGATTACACCTTAGATTGAATTGTAAACTATATTTTACCAGCCACAAGGCTGGGCTCACACATCGTAATTATTCAGAATTACAGAATTCACACTGTAACTTAGAGCCAGGGATGCTAGTGTTATTGCTGTACAGAGTGGTTTGAAATGGGCAGGTTACCACAAGCCCCTGTAAAATCTGCAGCTATCTTGAGATCAAGCTAATCGTTATTTCTTCCAACAACGGATAAGGATAGGCATCAAACGAGATAACTTTGCTCTTAAGCGCATGTATGCTGAACACCTGGGTGCCATGAAAATAATAATGAAGACATGGGTCACCTTGGCTATCAAGGGGGCAGGTGTAGCTAAAACACAGCTAGGATATTCCAGTTTCCGACCGAAAAAAATATATCAAAGGGCAGATTTTATAGGCCAACAAGCCATTTGACGAGATGTTGTAGGTTATCAACAGCGTGCAATTCACATAGCCTACATTTAATAGGCGAAAGTACAAAGTGCATTTTTAAAATGAAGCCCACGTTGCAATTGCATCATTATTCAAGTTTAATGTTCAGTTTGGTACTGCACAAAAAAAAGCTACCAAAGGGACTTAACATAATAAGCTGGAAATCCTTAGGGTACTTACTCATACATACCATGGAGTATCTTTTGGGCAGTCTCATCTGATTGCATTTCAAAGTTATTTGTCTGGTTTACGTCACCACAAAACTGAATTCTCAGGGCAAAGTCTTAGATCAATGGAAGAATTACTTTTTAAGAAATTCTGAGGGTCAGCTCCTGACATTTCCCTATATAAAGTCCCATGTCTGTCACCTATAACTGGGTGAAACAGGCTAACCTTTCCAGCCAATGTATCTCAAAACAGGCTAACATTACAGAATGCCAGGACTTGTGACTCCCATGGGAATGAAACTCTCATGTTCCTTGACATTTTCCCATGAGTCAGTGGGGACGTCTAGGAAGCTTGCAAGTTTAAAAAAAAAAAAAATCAATGGGGATCACACATGACCAGGCTGAAGGCGGGAACATGGATTTGGACCTGCAATTTCTTTCCCGCAAAGCTTGTAGGACAAAGTCAATGGGGGACCTTGCAAGAACCCAACCGATCACAGATTGTCTAGTCCAGTGGTTCTTAACCTGGGCGATGTTGCCCCCCCCAGGGGGCGATTTCGTTTTTCAGGGGGGCGATGGAACAAAAAGGGGCGACATGGGGGCGAAGGAACGAAAAGGCGGCGATGGAGCGAGAGGTTTTGGGGACACCTTTGAGACTTTTTCATACAGCGAATCGCTGCATATCTGTCGTACAAAAACATCCGATCACTCGCTATTAGTGGATTGAATTGTGTTTCCAAATGTTCCTCCAGCTAGCTTCAGTACAGAACGCCGTACATATGTGAATACGCATCGCTTATCATCATGCGCGTTGCACAGCAGCCTCTACCCCAGCGGTTCTCAACCTATGGGTCGCGACCCCATGCGCGATGCGGGCTGTCGTGCCGCGCATGCGTGATGCGGACCGTCGCAACCTGAAATAGGTTGAGAACCGCTGCTCTACCCTTTTCATATTTCTTTTTGCGTCTTAAATTTCACTTTTAATTCAATCATTAAATATTACTGTTTTTCTTTTCGGGCGTTTCACTTTCTTGCCATTGGCTTTTGTTTTCAGTGGTCATGACATTTAAGTGTCTTGGATAAATAAGATAAATAATGAAATATATGTATCACGAAGTTTGGGAATAAAGTGATGGGGTGGCAGCAAAATTTTTCACACAATTGAGCTATGGGAAAAAGACCGGAAATAAATTATTTGCAATCGATATGTCCTGAGGACAATTTTAAAGAAAACAAAACAAGGGTTTGCATAAATTGAAGAATTATTTCCTATGTGGTGATGGAGAGGTTATGTTGGGGGAGGGGACGATGACAACTTCCTCATTGGCTCAAGGGGGGGCGATTTGTTCAGAAAGGTTTAAGAACCACTGGTCTAGTCTACAAAGACAACGCCCCGTAGCAGGACCAGGTTTGATCCTGAAAAATGGGCCAGCATCAACTTCAATGGATCAACAACATTTCTATGGGAGAATTTTTTTAAAAAAAGAAATATAGGTCTGAAGGGAACCCTGTATGTTCTTGCCAATGTTTGCAAAAACAATGGAGGATGGTCATTTTCGGTCAAGGAGAGCAGCAAGTCGGAATTAAGGAGAAAATTTCCTGACAGTGAAAACAATTAATCGTTGGAACGGTTTATCTTTGGAAGTTGTGGGTGCTCCAACACTGGAGGTTTTTTTTTTTTAAAAAAAGTCTGGACAGCAACTTGTCTGGAATGGTATAAGGTCTCCTGCCTAAACAGGGGGTTGGACTAGAAGACCCCCAAGGTCCCTTTTAACTCTTGTTATTCTGATATTGTTTCCTTTATCCTTCTAGTTATTTCCTCTTATTATTTTTTTTTCCAACTTTATCTACCAAGTTCACTCTATGTTCTTTGCTGCTATTGATATATTTCTTTATTATTTTGGATAATTACAAGATGAAACTTCCAGGGCTACCCACAAGATATAAGTTTCCTGATATTGAATCCTCTCACTTTGAAAAAAGGATCTGTTTGGGAACGACGTGTGTTTGTACTTTAGTTTCTGGACGTTTTATGCAGATGCTGTTCAGGACAGGATCACCAATCCCACGCAGCCAGACAAGATATCTCTCTCTCAAAATGATTCTTTTCATGTCCCAAATTTTCCTATACAACACATCCATTACTAGGAACGCCAGCCAGATTCCAATAAAAATGGGAACTCCAAGAGAAGAAGAAGCTAGGAAATAACACTTTGGCATTTCCGAGCAATCTACGAAGTGGATCACTTTGTCTGAAACGTAAATAAATTCCTTTGGCACAATCAAGGAAGTTTACAGTTGTACAATATGGAGTGTTCCCGTTAAAGTGTAACTAATGTAAAAAATGAATGCATAACTAATCAGACCGTCTTATGCAAGAAATGAGAACAAGGAATGGACTCACCTGTCACATGACAGCTACAAGCATGGGCTGCTATTGTGTTCAGGAGAACGCGTAAAAGATGAATCAAGGAGCTGAATTTTGATCACATGTCCCTGGGGATGCTGCAATACAGAAGTGGCCAAAATTGTGGAAACCTTTTGGGAAAAGTGTATTTTTGAGGTTTTGACGGCTAATAGCACTACTTTTTTTGGGGGGGAGTTGTACCATAAGTGAGGGAAAGATAATTTAATCAAGAATGTAATTAATTCAAGGAAATGGAGCACCTCCCTTATGAAACCAGATTGCAACGCCTTGGTCTCTTCAGCCTTGAAAGACGGCGTTTAAGGGGTGACTTGATCGAAGTGTATAAAATCATGCATGGGATAGAAAAGGTGGATAGAGAAAAATTCTTTTCTCTATCACACAATACCAGGACAAGGGGGCACTCCCTAAAGCTCATAGCTAAGAAAGTGAGGACAAATAAAGGGAAATATTTCTTCACCCAGAGGGTCGTTGATTTATGGAATTCACTTCCAGAAGGGGTCGTGACAGCTGTCAGCCTTGACAGCTTCAAGGCAGGGTCAGACAGATTCATGGATGCCAAGTGTATCGGTGGTTATTAAAACGGATGTCCATGTGCCGCCTCTATGTTGGTTGAGGCAGGCAGGATTCCCTTGAGTCCCATTTGTTGGGGGTCAAGGGAAAGGGAGGGTTTTGCCTTCTCTTTCTGCTCAAGATCCCCATGTACAATTGGTGGGCCACTGTGTGACACAGAATGCTGGACTCGATGGGCTTTGGCCTGATTCAGCATGGCTCTTCTTATGTTCTTATGTTCTTAATGCAACAAAGTTTGCTCAACTATCTGTACTGTATTCTATGAAAGGTTATAGCCAAATAACCAGAAAAAGGAAGCACCACTTGCTTAGGTGGATCAGATTTGAAGGGAAAGGCTTCTTTCTCATGCTCACCTTCCTGCACCTTTTCCTGAAGAACTTCCCTTTTCTTCTCACCAATCGGCATGGCCGTTCTTCCAGCAATCTGTCAAAAAGAAAAAAAGAAGAAAAGATAAAAACATCACGGTTTTCCAGATCTGATGGAAGACAATGTACTTTGCGTGGGCCAAAGCGCTGGGCACTGCCAATCAAATTGCTCCAAAATAAATACAGTAGTGGCCAAAATTGTGGAAACCTTTGGGGAAAAGCGTACATTAAAGAAATGCCACCTTTGGTGAAGTTTCCACCCATTTTTCTTCTCATTTCTTTATAACTGCAGCCTCGTTCGCTTAATAAGACTATTTTACATCGCTTTCTGGGCGACCGGTCAACTCTTTGCACCGTGACTTTAATTTAATTACGTTTTACAAGCTCACTCAATGAAAGAACACCAAAAAAACCCAACCAACTTGATAGCGATCCCATCACACACTGACCAATGCCCTCCTCTCAGCTTCAATACAGGATATCAGTCACTGGATCCTGCCGTGATCTGATTGGCTCATGGCCAAAACAAGATGACACCCGATTGGCTCTCTAAACACTCGTGCTCATTGGCTACCATCAGGTGAAGGAAAGCTACCCGAGATCCACCTAAGCGAGTTGTGCTTCCTTTTTCTGGTTCTTTGGCTATAACGTTTCATAGGATACAGTACAGCAGGGGTGTCAAACTCAATTTCATTGAGGGCCGCATCAGCATTGCGGTTGCCCTCGGGGTGTGTGTGTGTGGCCAGGGTGGGTGTGGCCTACGGGATGGGCGTGGATGGAGTGGGTGTGGCCTACTGAGTGGACGTGGCCAGCTCTACATCATTCGCGTTAAGGGTGCCTGTGGGGGCCTGGGCAGGAGTGGGACACATCTGGGGGTCCCTGGCAGAAGGGGGTGGGACCGGGGCAAGCGCCAAGGCGTAGTCCATTTCTTCATTCATCACAAAGGGTGACACCTCTCCAGCATGCACACAAGGGGTGGAGCCGACGCGGCAGGGGCTAGTTCCTCGCTGTTTCCAGACGGTATTATGGAGCTAAGACTGAATGCGTTTCAGCATAGATGGCCATCACAAAATTGCACATTGGCTCCCGGCCGGACTAGGCCAGGGCCAAGGCAGCGGGGACCGTTCTCTCACTGTTTCCAGGACGGCTTCACGGGCCGCATGAAACCATTTCGCGGGCTGCATCCGGCCCCCGGCCCTTGTGTTTGACATGTCTGCAGTACAGATAACTGAACAAACTTTGTTGCATTACATTCTTGATTAAATTAGCTTTCCACTGATATATAATTTTATATTACTGCTCCCCAAAAAAGGAGTGGTGTTATTAGCCATCCAACCTCAAAAAGTACACTTTTCCCAAAAGGTTTTCCACAATTTTGGCCACTACTGTAGAAGAAGCAGTGGCACTTTGCTAAGCTGTGCATTTCCCAGACCAGTGTGGATTTTCTCCTAATGGCTGTTGATTAAAAGTGCTAGCAATTCTGGGAATCCCTTTGCACACCGCTAAACTGCAGATTATATCAGGGCAGCAAAACACAACCCACAAATGAGGTGGTTGAATAAACGATGGGGGCTGGCTTATTCTTAATTGCCGATAATGGGCCTGCCCTATTTCTGCTCCAAAAAGGGATTGCAACGTTTGGAGAGGATTGTAGGGCAAGGATACAAAGGCCGGTGGTGCAAGAGACAAAAGGTCTCTTTCTAAGGATCTAGGATTCAGGCCATAAACCTCGGCTCTTCTGCCTGTGAATAGCAGCACAAAGGTTTTGGAGTTTAGCTATTCACAAGACATAAATACGTGCCCCATTAAGTTCCTTCTGAGAGGCCTTTTCTGGAAACCCTGAGGTCAACCCAGATTTCTGTTCCTAAAAATTTGACTGTCATTTGCGTTTCCCTGCAGTGCATTTGCCTGGCACTTCCTCTGTGGGTGAAGACCAAGGGTTGGTTTTTGTTTTTTTTTGCAAGGCGGGAGGGTGAACTTTTGGGGGGGAGTGGGGAGGAGGGATTCTGTGTGTTTTTGTCTTTTATTCCACTCTGAGTTAAGGTTGTTTCTTTGGTTTTTATTTTCAGCAATTTTCAGATTCAGTCACAGTTTTCGTTCCACACGGTATTCACCTTGTGAACTCTCAAGCTTCCTCCTTCCGTTATGTATTCAAGATGGACAGTATTTAATATTTATTTGTTATTTATATGTAAGGGTGTAGGTCTATACCAGAGGTAGGCAACCTTGGCTCTTTTATGACTCGTGGACTTCAACTCCCAGAAATCCTCAGCCAGCATGGCTGGCTCAGGAATTCTAGGAGTTGAAGTCCACGAGTCATAAAAGAGCCAAGGTTGCCTACCTCTGGTCTATACATATGTTGTATATAGTATGTTTAAATGTGTGTTATGTATGTATCTACCCTATCTATCTACCCTGTCTGTCTTGTCTTGTCTGTCTGTCTGTCTACCCTACCTATCTCTCTCTCTGTCTACCCTTCCTATCTTATCTATTTATCTGTCTGTCTGTCTGTCTGCCTATCTATCTGTCTATCTGTCTGTCTATCTATCTATCTGTCTGTCTGTCTGTCTGCCTGCCTACCTACCTACCCTATCTACCTATCTGTCTTTCTACCTTATTTATCTATCTTTCTATCTTTCTATCTATCTATCTATCTATCTATCTATCTATCTATCTATCTATCTATCTATCTATCTATCTATCTATCTATCTATCATCCATCTTCTACCCTATCTGCCTATCTACCTATCTACCTATCCTATCTATCCTATCTTATCTATCTACCTATCTGTCTGTCTACCTTATCTATCTATCTATCTATCTATCTATCTATCTATCTATCTATCTATCTATCTATCTATCTATCTATCTATCTTCTACCCTATTTGCCTATCTGTCTGTCTACCCTATCTTATCCATCCATCTATCCATCTATCCATCTATCCATCTATCCATCTATCCATCCATCCATCCATCCATCCATCCATCCATCTACCTACCTACCTATCTACCTACCTACCTATCTTACAAACCACTAGGAGCTGAGCTGAATAGCACAAATACAATAGCACAATACTGCCAAACAAATATTTATGACTTGTTAGTTTCCGACTCGAAGGTATTAAAATGGTAAAAAATCTAGCTGCTCTTTGATTGTGGACCAGAATATGTCCACGGTAAAGGAACAGAAATGCCGACGTTCCTACGGTATTATCTTTAAAACGAAGCCACCCAATTCTCAGCCTATCTATTCAGGCAATCAGAGATGCCACTGGGGCTTGCAGACAAGATTCAGAAATTGGGGGGGGGAGGGAGGGCACTTTCTCCTTTTAAATCAAAATACCTACCCACCCCAGCAGGAAAGTGAGTAAGGAAAATCAAACATGGTTCCACTGTAGCAGAGTTGTAATATTTTACCGGGCAGGGAAATATATAATGCAATACAGGTAATCCCTCACCATTGGGTCCAACATTTTGGTTGCTTCGCTGCAATTGTGAAGTTAGTAACACAACTGTTAAGTGAATCTGGCTTCCCCGTTGACCTTGCTTGTCAGAAAGTATCAAAAAAAGGGACCACGTGAATCCATGGCACTGCCACCGTCGTAAATACGAGTCGGTTGCCAAGCATCCAATCAATTCTGATTGCCTGACCTGCTTGCGACGGTCGTGTGAAAAAACGGTCGTGTCACTTTTTTTCCAATGTCTGTGGTAAATTCTAACGGTCACTAAATGGACTGCTGTTAAGTCGAGGACTACTATATCTCTCTGCATATATTTCTTAAACTGGGAAGTCTTTACTGTTGCTTGTTACCCCCTCGAAAGGAAAACGCTGGGCGACACACCGCCCTCAATGTGGCTCTCCAGAAAAGCAACAAAAACTTCAAAGTAAGCAAAATATATAAATTCTTGGCTGATTTTGCAATGGTGCAGATCTGAGAGTTCAGCTCCGTGGGGGCGGGGTGGGGGGGAAGGTCCTCCTATCTTTGATCTCCGCTGTGGCATTGTGGAATCGTGCCAGCCTTGTTCACGAGACCAGATGTGAAATACTAAACGAGGATGAAAAAAAATACTAAATGGAAAGCGCAAAGGGCAACAGGTACATGCCCTCAGCTTATGCCCCAGCCCCTACGTGATCATACGTTGCAGAGTACAAACTATGGCATGACACTGGCAGCTGATCTCTTCTGTTCATTCAGGACACCACGTGGAGGAAAGAAAGAAAGAAAGAAAGAAAGAAAGAAAGAAAGAAAGAAAGAAAGAAAGAAAGAAAGAAAGAAAGAAAGAAAGAAAGAAAGAAAGAAAGAAAGAAAGAAAGAAAGAGGAAGGAAGGAAGAGGAAGGAAAACAGAGAGTGAGTGAGAGAGAAAAAAAGATAAAGGAAGGAAGAAAAACACAGAGAGAGAGAGAGAGTGTGTGTGTGAGAGAAAGAAAGATAAAGGAAGGAAGAAAAACAGAGAGAGAAGGAACGAAAGAAAGATAAAGGAAGGAAGAAAAACAGAGAGTGAGAGAGAGAGAGAGAAAGAAAAGAAAGATGAAGGAAGAAAAACAGTATGTGGATGTGTGTGAGAGAGAAAAATAAAGGAAGGAAGAAAAACAGAGAGAGGGAGAGAAAGAAAGATAAAGGGAGAGAGAGAGAAAGAAAGAAAGAAGGAAAGAAAGAAAAAGAGGAAGGAAGGAAAACAGAGAGTGAGTGAGAGAGAAAGAAAGATAAAGGAAGGAAGGAAGAAAAACAGAGATAGTGAGAGAGAGAGAAAGAAAAGAAAGAAAGAAAGATGAAGGAAGAAAAACAGTATATGGATGTGTGTGTGAGAGAAAAATAAAGGAAGGAAGAAAAACAGAGAGGGAGAGAAAGAAAGATAAAGGGAGAGAGAGAGAGAGAGAGAGAGAGAGAGAGAGAGAGAGAGAGAGAGAGAGAGAGAGAGAGAGAGAGAGAAAGAAAGAAAGAAAGAAGGAAAGAAAGAAAGAAGGAAAGAAAGAAAAAGCTTCTAGACCATAAGAATTTTAACTTTTGTACATTATTCTTGGATAGAAAAGCTTTGGTGGTGCTTCAAGACTTGCAATAAGGACAACTATATGTGGTTGTGCCACTGCCTTATATCTCCAGGCAGCCTTATGTCATTAATGACACGTGCCAAGTACAACGATAGCCTAAGTGGATTAGGACTTCTCTACCATTTCTTTCTTCCATCTAACAAGAACTGAATGTTAGGTTGACCTGCACACCTGTAGTAACCTAGGCCCCCTTTGAACGCTTGCTTGCTTTATTTCTAGTTTGATTTCATTTTTATTGGTCTCTCGTTACAGGGCTTAAGAAATGCAATTGTTTCATTCAGAGCCCAAAGATCGGGATAAGGGCTCGCCTAATGAATTCTCCTACTTATGGGTGACTTCAATCACAGCTCATGGGAAAAGGGACAGGAGGGTTAACTCTGGGCTCATCGGGGGACTTCCTTTTCAAAAAGTTGCCCTCTCAACAGAAGGAAGGAAGTTGCACATGTCCCAGACCGAGACAAAGACAGCATGCAGTTAAGTTGTCAGCCAGCATCCTTTAAAGATCTCAGAACAGCTGTTACTCCACCCTCAAAAAAGTTTTGTCCCCCTCGGAGAGGGTTCGCAACTTGGGTGTCCTCCTCGATCCACAGCTAAGTTTAGAACATCATCTTTCGGCTGTGGCGAGGGGGGCATTCGCCCAGGTTCGCCTGGTGCGTCAGTTGCGGCCCTATTTGGACCGGGAGTCACTCCTCACAGTCACCCATGCCCTTGTCACCTCAAGATTCGACTACTGTAATGCTCTCTACATGGGGCAACCTTTGAAGAATGTCCAGAGACTGCAAGTAGTCCAGAATGCGGCCGCGCGAGCCGTCTTGGGTCTCCCAAGACATGCTCATATCACTCCAGCCCTCCGTGAGCTGCACTGGCTGCCAATTGGTCTCCGAACACAATTCAAAGTGTTGGTTATGACCTATAAAGCCCTTTATGGCAATGGACCAGGATACTTGAGGGACCGTCTTCTGCCTCATGAATCCCAGCGACCGGTTAGGGCACATAGGGTTGGCCTCCTATGGGTCCCGTCTGTTAGACAGTGCCGTCTGGCGGGACCTAGGGTCAGGGCCTTCTCTGTTGCTGCCCCAGCCCTCTGGAACCAGCTTCCCTCAGAGGTTCGTACTTCTCCCTCCCTCCTAGCTTTCCAAAAACTTTTGAAAACACATTTATGCAGACAGGTTTGGGGCGTGTGAGCTGCACTCTGCCCCCGGGCCTCTGATTGTGACTGTGTGTTGTATGAGTGGAAATAATTATCTAGTTTTTACATTGTAAATTGTAATTTTAATTGATTTTATGCTATGTTTTTTTTATGCTTCTGTTCTTGTTGTGAGCCGCCCTGAGTCTTGGGAGAAGGGCGGCATATAAGTTTAATAAATTGAATTGAATTGAAATTGAAAACGATTTGAAAGCCCACTTTTAAAATATTTGCATCAACTGAGAAAACTGCACGGCACATTTCAGGGGAGAGGGAAACCCCCCCCCGTTTCTGCCCATCTACAGACTGGTGATGCAGACTATCCACAGACACAGCCAAACAGGGTTTCCTTATCTCTTGGGGTATCTGATGCCAGCCATTTCTGCCTCGGGCGCTGTGCAAGCAACCTCAATGCAAACAGATTGAAAAGGGAGGATTTTTCAAAAAAAAAACCCCAAAAAAACAGTCCAGCTTTAGAAATGCCACTTGACAGTTACATCATTCTTTGCAAGCTATGCTTTTTTTTTCTTATGCTGGGAGGAAGGGAGGGAGAAACTGCATCAGTACAGCGGTTACTTCACTGTGTAGCAGCTTTCTAGCATTTTGAAGGTCACCAGGGATACACAGGGCTGAGAAAATATCTACAGACCTCTCCTATCCTGGACGTAAACTGTTTCAATTTCTTCCCTCTGGACCCCGCTTCTAGGGCATTGCGTGCCAAGACGACGAGACACAAAGGCAGATTTTTCTCCGAGGCCCTCACTTTGCTAAAGCTCTAATTCCCATGTCTTTTACGCCTACGGATATTTAGCCGTGCAGCGGGACTGTACTACTACCGCATTATCATCTTTCCTATTACTTACTCCGATTCGTATCTTACGACTATCACCTTGTTGGCTGTATCTTGTAATTTATCACTTTGTTGCTTGTACAGTAGTGGCCAAAATTGTGGAAACCTTTTGGGAGAAGTGTATTCTTGAGGTTTGATAGCTAATAACACCACTTTTTTTGGGGGGGAGTAGTACCACAAAATTATGTATCAGTGAGTCCTTCCCAAGGACCTAGGATAGGGAGATGTTGTTAAAGATATCATCCCAAGTAAAACTGCCTTTTACAACTGACTCATTATCAGTATGGTTAGTCACACAGTCAGTCAGATGCTTAGTCTGGATTTGACCTATTTATCCAACTATTCCCTGGGTTAGGCAGATGTTGATGCTTAATAATATTAATGGTATTTATTGTTGCAACATCTAAGCTGTTCCAAGTTTTGCAATTCACTTCTGCAATTGTCTGAGATGGTACAGGCTCTCCTGCTTGAGCAGGGGGCTGGACTAGAAGACCTCCAAGGTCCCTTCCCGTTCTATTCTATTCTAAATTGACTTTTTACAGTTAATATCATTATGGTTCATTGCAGTCAGCCAGATGTTTAGTCTTTCCTAAGGACCCCAGGATAAGCAGAAGTTGTTAAAGGTATTGTCACAAAATGTAAGCTGTTTCGGTAAAGCTGCCTTTTGCAATTGATTGTTGGTAAGTTTGTCAATGACATTATTAAGATGGTTGGTCACACAGTCAGATGTTTAGGCTGGGTTTGGCCTTTTTCTCCACCTAAGAAATCTTTTCTGAGAAACAGTGATAGGCAGGTATTGTTATTTGAGAGTGTTAAAATTATTGTCACAGGTTGTAAGCAGTTCCAAGTAAATCTGCCTTTCACAACTGACTAATAGTGAATTTGTCAATGACAATATTACCATTATGGTTCATCACAGACAGCAAGATGTTTAGATTGGATTTAGCTTTTTTTGTGCACCTTCCCAGTCCTTCCCAAGAATCTGGGATAGGCAGATAGAATGGAATGGAAAAGAATAGAAACTTGGTTGCCACTTTAAATGTATGCTAATCGGCACACATTAAAATGAAATTTCATTGCATTCAGCTCTCAAAAGATACCATTATGCATATATACCCACATACACACATGACAGAAAAGCATCACAGTCTAGTTCTAAATGGTGGGCAGTGGGGGGGGGGGGGGAAGAATCCTGCAAATTTACAAGATGGATGGCATAAGGAACAAAGCTGTTACAGAATCTAATAGTTCTGCTATAAATACTTTGAAACCTCCTCCCAAAGGGGAGCAAGAGAAACAGATCGTGTATGGGGTCTTTAACAATGCTTTGAACTCTTAAGCACATAGAGCTTATAAGCAGTGCCCTGAATAACGGGAAGCGGGCTTCCTATAATCTTCTTGGCTGCCCTTACCACTCTCTTTATGGACCTTCTATCTGAGGCTCTGCTACCACAAAACCACACAGTGATGCAGTTTGTTAAAACGCTCTCCATCGTGCCTCTGTTAAAAGTGGCCAGGACAGAAGGAGAAAGATGATTAGGCATGATTAGGAAGGGAATCGAAAATAAGTCAGCAAATGTTGTATTGCCTCTGTACAAATCGATGGTGAGACCACACTTGGAGTACTGTGTACAGTTCTGGTCACCGCACCTCAAGAAGGATATAATGGAACTGGAAAAGGTGCAAAAAAGGGCAACAAGAATGATCAAGGAAATGGAGCGCCTCCCTTATGAAACCAGATTGCAACGCCTTGGTCTCTTCAGCCTTGAAAGACGGCGTTTAAGGGGTGACTTGATCGAACTGTATAAAATCATGCATGGGATAGAAAAGGTGGATAGAGAAAAATTCTTTTCTCTATCACACAATACCAGGACAAGGGGGCACTCCCTGAAGCTCATAGCTAAGAAAGTGAGGACAAATAAAGGGAAATATTTCTTCACCCAGAGGGTCGTTGATTTATGGAATTCACTTCCAGAAGGGGTCGTGACAGCTGTCAGCCTTGACAGCTTCAAGGCAGGGTTAGACAGATTCATGGATGCCAAGTGTATCGGTGGTTATTAAAACGGATGTCCATGTGCCGCCTCTATGTTGGTTGAGGCAGGCAGGATTCCTTTGAGTACCATTTGTTGGGGGTCAAGGGAAAGGGAGGGTTTTGCCTTCTCTTTCTGCTCAAGATCCCCATGTACAATTGGTGGGCCACTGTGTGACACAGAATGCTGGACTCGATGGGCTTTGGCCTGATTCAGCATGGCTCTTCTTATGTTCTTATGTGTTCTCCTCATCCGATGCAAGAAATGCAAACACTGGTTTGCACACTTCACTAAAGAGACCAAGTCAGATTGTTAGCTACTTAATACTGCTGACCACCTCGACTACAAAGTGGAGTATGACTTATGCCGTCTCTTTCTAAAATCAACAATGATCTCCTTTGTTTTATTAACATTCAAAACCACCAAGGCTTTTTTTTTTACTTCCTCCCTATAAGATGTTGTTATTTGATGTGTTATCACAGGTTATAAGATGTTCCAAGTATAGCTGACTTTTGCAATGGACTAATGACAAATTTGTCAATGACAATATTATCTTTATAGTTCATCACACCAGTTGGCCAGATTTTTAGACTGGATTGACCAATTCTGTCCACTTATCAAGTCCTTCCCAAGATGTGAACATTTGATGGTGTTAAAAGAATGTAAACTGTTCTAAGTAAAGCTGCTTTTTGCAATTGACGGATGGGGATTCTGTCAATACCAATTTTATTATTGTGGTCGGTTACGCAGTCAGCCAGATGTTCAGACTGGATTTGGCATTTTTATCCACTAATAGACCTTCCCAAGGATCTGGGCAGGCAGATGTTGTTCTTTGATGGGAATAAACCTATCCTTGTGGAATGTAAGCTGTTCCAAGTCAATTTGCCCCTTTGCAATAGACCAGAGATGGCAAACCTATGGCACGCATGCCAGAGGTGGCACGCAGAGCCCTCTCTATGGGCACGCGTGCCATCCTCCCAGCCCCGCCTCCCCACACAGCACCCTCGCTAGCAGCCCCCTCGGAGGAGAGTGGCCCCCGGATGCGGCCCACGAGGAGCAGCACAGCCAAGGACATGGCAGCTGGGCTGCAGGGACAAGACTCCACCCTTGCGCCCCGTCGTGTACAGATGATGCTGCGGGGCGTGGGCAGAGGGCATGGCCACCATGGCACTGCAAGGCCGCCAGGGCGATCAGCGGCGGGCTGTGGAGGCAGTAGATGGCCCTGGGGGGCCAGAGCGGGTTGGGACGGGTTGGAGCTGGCGGCGGGGTAGTTTTTGGGCCCTCGATGTCTAAAAGGTTCGCCATCACTGCAATAGGCTGACAGTTATTTAATCGATGCTGAATTATCTCCACTATTATAGCCTCACATCATTTATATATCATTTATACACACACACACACATATATACATACATATATACACACATATATATCTATATAAACACATATTTAGATTTATATTTTTTAAATATGCTGTAAAACTATAATATATATACACACACAAGTACAAAACACTCTTTCTCTCTCACACACACACATATATATACATACACACACATGTATACACACATATTTAGATTTATATATTTTTTAAAATGCTGTAATACTATAATATATATATATACACACACACAGAGCAGCACAAGAGACACACTCTCTCACACACACACATATACATATATACACACACACATATATCTATATACACACATATTTAGATTTATATTTTTAAGTATGCTGTAAAACTATAATATATGTACACACACAAGTACAAAACTCTTTCTCTCACAGACATATATATATACATACACACACACATATATACACACATATTTAGATTTATATATTTTTAAAAATGCTGTAAAACTATAATATATATATACATACACACAGAGAGAGAAGCACAAGAGACACACTCTCTCACATACACATATACACACACACACATATATATCTATATACGCACATATTTAGATTTATATTTTTTAAATATGCTGTAAAACTATAATATATATACACACACAAGTACAAAACACTCTTTCTCTCTCACACACACATATATATACCTATACACACATACATATATACATATACACACACACATATATACACACATTTAGATTTATATATTTTTTAAAATGCTGTAAAACTATAATATATATATATATACACACACAGCAGCACAAGAGACACTCTCTGTCTCACACACACACATATATATACATATACACACATATTTAGATTTATATATTTTTAAAAATGCTGTAAAACTATTATATACATATATATATATACACACACACAGAAGCACAAGAGACACTCACTCACACACATATATATATGTATACATATACAGACATACACATACACACACACGCATTTAGATGTATATATATATTTTTAAAATGTTGTAAAACTATAAAGCAGATATATAGACACACACACACACAAGCACCAAACACAGATACACTCTTTCTCTCTCTATCACACACACACACACAAAAGCACACCACTCAAACCGAGGAGAGAGAGAGAGAGAGAGAGAGAGAGAGAGAGAGAGAGAGAGAGAGAGAGACTGGCGCGCTCCACTCACCCGCCACCGGCGCCGCCATCTTAGCCGGCTTGATTCCCCAGCCGCGGGACGGGTGGGCGGGGCGAGCGGCGGGCCAACGGCGAGCCGCGCCCGAGCGGCGGGGCGGGCCCCTTCCGGCGCGTTGCCGTGGCGCCGGCGCGCTCGGCGCGTGCGCAGAGGCCGGCGGGGCGGGGCGGGGGCGCGCTCCCGCCCGCCCCTGCGGGCCCCTTTAAAGGCAGCGGCGGCGGCCCGGCCGGCCGTCCCCGTTCGCCGCCATCATGTACCGCCGCCTGGGAGTGCTGCTGGCGCCCGCCCGCGCCTCGGCCTCGGCCTGCCCTGCCGCCGCCGCGGAGCCCTGCGCCGCCTCGGCCTCGCTGCTGGCGCCGCCCGGGGAGCCCCGGCGTCGCTACAGCCAGGCGGTGGGCCGCGCGGCGGAGGAGCAGGAGGACGACCCGAACTTCTTCCGCATGGTGGAGGGCTTCTTCGACCGCGGCGCCGGCATCGTGGAGGACCAGCTGGTGTCCGGGCTGCGCACCCGCGAGAGCGCCGAGGAGAAGCGGCACCGCGTCCGCGGCATCCTGCGCATCATCAAGCCCTGCAACCACGTGCTCAGCGTCTCCTTCCCCATCAAGCGCGACAACGGCGAGTGGGAGGTGGTGGAGGGCTACCGCGCCCAGCACAGCCAGCACCGCACGCCCTGCAAGGGAGGTGAGAGGCGGCGCCGCCTTCACACGTGCGCCGCCGACACGCGTCTGGGGAGGCCACGCCCCCTCCCCCCCCGGCCCGCTTGCCTTCCCTCCCCCCCCCAGGCTGCCTCCGATGTGGCACGGCCTCCCTCCCAGACGCGTGTCTCGGCCACGGCGCTTGCTCGTCTGCACGCAAAACACGGGGGAGGGTTTCAGACGTGCCGAGGAATTTCCATCTCTCTCTCTCTCTCTCTCTCTCTCTCTCTCTCCCCCTCTCTCTCTCCCTCTCCCTCCCTCCTACTCGTTTTTGTGTTGCCTGCCCGGAAAAGCGTTGCATAACACAATGCACAAGCGGCGGGGGGGTTGTGTTTATTTTTGTGTGTGTGTCGTGCTTTTGCTCGGGGGTGGGGGGGTTCAACGGATTGCATTGATCCCCCCCCCGCCTCACAACTGCACAAGTCTCTTGCAGGGCGGTTTTGTTTTTTTGCTAAGGTGGCCGACAGCCCTAAAAATGCCAATCTATTATTGTACAAAATATAGGGATATAAAAACGTTCTCCATTGTCATTTTGCTGCAGTGTGTGTGTGTGTGTGTGTGTGTGTTTGTGTGTGAGTGAGTGAAAGGCCTGCAGGAAGTGACATTCCTTCTCCCTTTAGGAATCTGCCCCTGATCCCCCCCCCACACCCTTAGTGAATCTTTAAGGTGAAACTGGCTATTTTTTTTTTTTTCTGTTCTGGGTAAATTTAGAATTTATTTTTTTTTGTAAAAAAGTCTTTTATTGAAACAACATCAAACATAAGATCGTATTAAAAAGCAATCACCATATAACCTGCAATACAACACTATGGATTAGTCTTTGTAAACGTCTGGTTTAGTAACATTCCTCTTATATATGTTCTAACTACTGTTTCTGTGGATCGTTGAATGAATGATGAATGTGTCTGGGGTGTTATTTTTTTTAATGTTTTTAGTTTTGGACTTGTTTTTGAAATATTGTTTTATTTATGTTGTAAGCCGCTCCGAGTCTTCAGAGAGGAGCGGCATATAAGTCCGAAAAATTAAATTAAATTCATTCTTTTTATTTACCTTCATTCTGACCATCTCTCTCCCTTTTCCAGGCTTGCCGAGATGTGTGGATGGTGTGATTACGTTGCAGCATTGTTAACTGCTGATTTACAAATGGAAAAAAAAGTGTGTGTGTTTGTGTGTGAGTGAAAGGCCTACAAGAAGTGACATTCCTTCTCTTTAGAAATCTGCCCTCCCCCACACCCTTAATGAATCTTTAAGGTGAAACTGGCTATTTTGTTTTTAATGCAAAGATGGTATTCTTTTCATTTACCTTCCCATTCTGACCATCTATCTCCCTTTTCCAGGCTTGCAGAGATGTGTGAATGGTGTGATTATGTTGCACAGTTGTTAACTGCTGATTTACAAATGGGGGAAAAAAAGTGTGTGTGTGTTTGTGTGTGAGTGAAAGGCCTGCAAGAAGTGACATTCCTTCTCTCTTTAGGAATCTGCCCTCACACACCTTAATGAATCTTTAAGGTGAAACTTGGCTATTTTGTTTTTAATGCAAAGATGGTATTCTTTTCATTTACCTTCCCACTCTGACCATCTATCTCCCTTTTCCAGGCTTGCCGAGATGTGTGGAAGGTGTGATTACCTTGCACCATTGTTAACTGCTGATTTACAAATGGAAAGAAAAAAAAATCTCTTCCCAAAGTTGGCCCTGCTTGAAAGAATTAACAAGCCCGTATACGTGGCAAGACTCCTTGCAACCTTTGCTTAGCATGGCCTCCTAATAAACTTTTTTTATTCTCTTGCAGAATAGCGCAGGGATTGTGTTACCGACGTGCATTTTTCAGTTATGAGAAAATTGGTACGAGTGTGGGAGAGAGACCTGGGGGGAGCGATTCGTGTCCTATCTGCATTTATGACTTTGCTGCCTTGCTTGCTTACTTACATAAAGAAAAACTTTCAAGTTTTGTTTTTGTGATTTTTTTTTTCAAGAGGGAAGTGCCAATTTGCTTCGTATGAGACTGGTCTTCTCTTTCCCGGTTCTTGCACAGATGCATTTCCTATGATTCCTGCTTACAGTATCCTGGTTAGTCTTTTTAAAGACTTAGGCACCCCCCTCTTCAGCAGAAAAAAAAAAACAGGAGATCATGAGCCTTAAGTATATAGGGAAGTCACTGTAAGAATGAACCAGGCAATTGAAGAACCTTATAGCAATTTCCTTTACTTGCTTCATGCCAGGATATACCCTGGGGTGAGAGGGAAAATTAAAGCCTTAATGCTTGAAACAGAATGGTAGCTTGGCTGTTTATTGTGTGACTAAACAGTAATCAAAAAGGCAGACACAGTAACAAGATTGCCTTTGATTCTGTGTGGCTCCCCCCCCCCGCATTCTAGTAAGCTGAGAGTTGACAGCATTCACCCCTGCAGGCTACAGAGAACATTTCTGGATACCGTGTAAGATTCGTCATACCCATGTTTGTTAGACCTGCATCCCAGGTTTTCTGCAGGAGCTCAAAGGTGTATCTTATCTTCCTCCACGTCTTCTCCGAAACAGCTCTGTAAGTTTGCACCGAGAAAGAGTGAAGGGGCACAGTCACGCCCTGGTTTTGTGTGGCCGAGAGTTTGTCCCAGATCCTAATTTGGTATCTGAAGCGCTAGATTTGCTGTGAACGTTGCAGTTAAAATGAATTGGAAAGTTCACCCGGACATTTATCTTTTTGTGTGTGTAGTCATTGACTTATTCATGTAATGTATCCGGCAGTTGATGGTTGGTTAAGCACAACGGCCAGAAGGATGATTGGTTAAGCTCAAGAATGGGAAGACTTACAAAACATCCTTTCCAGAGTGTTACCTGATTCTTTGGATAAGAAAACCTGCACCAAAATTTAGAAAGGTGCATTTTTATATAAGGGAGACATACTCTAGGTTCCTCCCTTTTCTTCCCTGCTTCTGGTCCCCTGTGTGATAAACAAGCTTTCTGCAAGTTCTGACAATTTCCTGACAGTCCGTAGTCCATTCTTGCTTGAGTTGCATGAGAAAAATAAAACTTTTCGGTGGAGTGTGCGGGAACCTACCATTCCATAGGTTTGAAACAGGCTAGGTTGCCCAAAGTCCAGTTAATGGCTGGAAATTGTCTTTTGGATGCTATGTTTTTGTACAGTGGCCTGATCTTCAGAGAACAACTCAAGAGTTTTATATCGGCATACCGAAATATGTTTGATTTTTATCATGAATTTTACAAAATAAATGCTGAAAACTCTTCGCTGAAGGTTTCAGAGGTGAAGTGTATCTGGCTGAGAACTGGAGTCTCTTCAAATACGGGTGGTCCCAGTTCAGCCTGTCCAGATTAGTTTTGATATAAGGTTTAAAAATTCCATTATGGCTACTAAAGGATGCTGAATAAAATAATTGCTCTGATGCGGACATGTTGTTCTTTGCTGTCTACATAGAGTGAAGATAACTTCGGAATCACCCAAGACAGAGGCAATATTTTCTTGTAGTCTCTTCCATCCGGATTGGTTTCTGTGTGTGCTCTGTTGTAGCAATAATCTTGAAATAACTACTGCCCCATAATACAACTTCTCCAAAGTTGCCAACAAAAGTTCTGTGTCCCAGTGTCATTCTTTTAAGAACCATAATATTTTTCCCAACCTATGTAGGAAACCCAAATCCATTTAATATTGATCTCCAAATCCTTCTAACGAAAGGAAAAGTCTTGCTTGAAGGAACTCCAGTAAATTGGATTGGCTTCTTTTGGGTTCCCCAGTGCTGGTAAACAGCAGCAGCTTCCAAGAACCCTGCGGATAGTCTCCATTTTAGTGTGCAGTGAACTGCATTACTCTCCCATAACACTGTCAAAGCTGCCAAAGGAGCTTTAGAGTGTTTGAATTATTCGCTTGTGAATGTTTTCTACGGGGGAACGTTGGGGAAGATAGTAGATTCATAGCATGGAGGACATGCCTATGGACCCTGCCAATAACAAAGCTGCTGCGTTTGCGCTAGGTGGAGATGTTTGGAAGGCACAAGTAATCCAGGAGAAAAATAGATCCACTGTCAAGTGGCAGGGAAATCAAAAGATCCAGGCAATTCAAATGGGGATAAAGATTTATTGCAAGCTTACTCTCTATACAAGTGTCTAAACTACCAACTGTCAAAGCAAATAGGCTGTAGATAAGAGTCAAAGGAATTCCAGGTAGGCTGGACTAGTGGGCGTGAAGGGACTCTTTGAGACTGATGACGCATTTGACCCCCCTCCCTAAGGCTCAGCCTGGTTATCTCCTACACCTACTTGCTTTTTGTGGATTTGCTCCAATTTCCTTTTTGTTTCCTTAACATCCTCCCTTTGTCTGTATTTAATTTGTTAACTGCTTTATGTTTGCCTTTTTAATAAGGCATGTTGATAATTGCAAATTAGGATAAGGTAGTCTTCCTTCTCTCAAACATTAAAACTTCACTCCAATTTCCTTTTTGTTTCCTTAACACCCTCCCTTTGTCTGTATTTAATTTGTTAACTGCTTTATGTTTGCCTTTTTAATAAGGCATGTTGATAATTGCAAATTAGGATGAGGTAGTCTTCCTTCTCTCAAACATTAAAACTCTTCTGGCATAGTCCAAGAGTTTGAAGATAGTGAGCCCCTTCTAATACGTCTAATATGACAATCTCTCACGCTTTGGGTTTTGGCACAATTTTGGGGGATATTGCTGAATTATTCCTTGACAGGTAAAATACAAAAGAAAAATTGTTGTATCTTAAAGATTGATCACCTGTAATAAAGTTCAACGCTTGAATCTCCGGCGGTCCTTTAAAATAATTCCATTGGGGTATTGAACATTTGAATTGCTGGTTTACGCATCCTCCCTGTCTTTGGAAGCGGTACATATTGTGGTGTTGAAAAACCTTGAACATAGTTGAGGTTTCCAGTCAAGAATTCTTGACTACCCTACTTTCTGACTTTTGGGGAAATGTCTTGTAAATTACTTCAAGAAGCAGGAATCTATTTCCATTGATAATAACGTATGCCCTAATTTTTTGAAAATTCAGATACTCGTTCTTTAAACCATTTACAGTCGCGGTAAATAAAAACTGGCATGGCATGTTTACATTTAGCAAGAAGCAAGAACAAGTGTTCGAAGTGTAAATATAGGATAAAAAGTAAACTGCTGTTTGCCTTTTGTAATATCTGCATTCTGTATCAATGATTTTATTCTGTTTGTATGGTGTATTGTGATTTTATTTGGCATATTGATCATCATATTTGTATGATGATTTTAATGTTATATGATGTAAGCCAGCCAGAGTCGCTTTGAAACGAGATGGGTGGAAATAAATTTTGTAATAAATACAATAAAATATGGACATTGTTCTCAAAGAAGACCTTTGCAACATAGCAATGCATATATTGTGTCATAGTGGCAGAAGGATAATTGTCAGTGTCTCCTTGCTGTTTCAGAGCAGATATATTTGCCAAAAATCCCAAGATTTCTCCATTATTATTTTTTTTTGCAGTGGTTTTAGAAACACTGCTCAGAGCTGATTCATCACTTGAGAAATATTTTCAATCTGTATTCCAAGTCAGTTGGACTAGCTAGATATATATCTTGCTATGCTTAGCTGAATTTGTGGATTTCAGTTTTAGATTTCATTTTTAAACAGCTGTGGTTATCTAAACTCTGTACATTATGATCTTCAAATATGCCATGAAATTAACTAATTGAAATAGTTTCACTTCCTAAACATCTCATAAAATCCAAGAAACACATTTTCAGTAATGGAAAGAGACAGTAGCAGCATCATGCATAGATTAAAAATACTTAATCCTAATTTTGTAAGGTGCGTGGGTTTGGGACTTCTTTGCTGGGATTTGGATTTTTTTATCTCATAAGTAAAACCGTGCAAACAAATCACAGTCAATCATAATACAGTAAACAGTACACTGGTCTTAGTTTGCTTATATGATCATGTGCTTAGAGGTGGTGCTTCAGGAGGAACTCCAGCTGCTCTTATTCATCACCTAGACAGCTGTCCATAAAACTAAAAGTGTCCTAACAAGGTACAGGAAACAGGAATGACCTTCTAGTAATGGAGTGTCATATGTTAATCTCTGCTTTATCCAAACTCTTAACAGAGATACACAATCTTAAAGGGAAGCCATTGTTCCTACAGAAGCAGTCCTATTGAATAAATAGTCCTGTTGACATTTTCTTTGTCTTTCTACCTCCTGTATCAACTAGTAGAGCCTTAAGCCTGATCATATTGGTTGCTTTAGGTCATCTCTGTGATTTGCAAACCTCCTTAGTTTTTAAAATCCCTATTAGCTTTCTTAAGGTTGACTGTCTTTTCCTCTTGAGTAGTGCATAAGTAGCTGAACCTAGTGCTTGCTTCCCAATTATGGTGTTGTTGCTAAAAAAAAATTAAAATGTACAAAGCTGTTTTGTTAAGCCTAAACCCAAAGGGAGTCTATGTGATGCACGATGGCGTCCCTTTTGGTTCTGCTTCATGATTTCCCGTTGTCCATCCCAAACTTGACTCAGGGATCTGGGGTGTCTTATCTTCCAGGAACAGCCCCATTTAAAAATACCTAGGCATTTTGGCAACAAAGCACATATGTTGGTGTTTTTCTGGCAGAGGAGTAAGGATTTTCCAGGAAGTCTGTGGTTGATGGGATAGCTGATCCCCTGCAGATGGCTCGGTTCTTTGCTATAAAATGTGAAAATATTCCATCCTGTAAGCT
The DNA here is from genome assembly GCA_034064705.1 of Bothrops alternatus. Taxonomy (NCBI): domain Eukaryota; kingdom Metazoa; phylum Chordata; class Lepidosauria; order Squamata; family Viperidae; genus Bothrops; species Bothrops alternatus. The sequence goes on along the minus strand of JARGCV010000234.1, from coordinate 60,246 downwards.
TTATTTAAGGGACTTGGGCTTAGCTACTTTTATTACCAAATTGGATTTATTACTAAGTAAGATCTTGGTTTCACCGTGGTTTTTGTATCCCCACTCACCAACTGAATTATTGCGGTTTGTAAGCAGCTGCTAAATTGTGCATATGTGTACAGTTTTACCTATAAGTCTGTCTTTTCCAGAAGGAAGTTAAAAGCTCACAAATTGAACAGGATTCTTTGGTGATTTTTTTTTTCATTGCTGCTTCAAGTACAAAGGAGTCGAATCTGTTCTTTGCAGGCTGTGATGTCCTAGTTAGCTAACTTTCTTTTTCGGGTGTGCCGGAGGAAAGGAAAATCCTCAACAAACAACATTTTGTGCCAGTTCCAGTGGAAAGTTTACCCATGGCTGTGAGTCATTTTGTAGCAGGAGGCTTTTATAACAGAAAAGCACCTCGTCCCTAAGCATTTAGACAAAGTGAATCTGAGCGTTGGTTGGGCACCACACTGCTACCCTTGGTGTGATTGTCCTTGCGTGCCTAATGGCTGTTTCATTCCGTCTCTCGAAATAAAAGGCACAAAAGAACAGAACAGAATAACAGAGATGGGTGGAATCTTGGAGGTCTTCCAGTCCAGCCCCCTTCTTTAAAAAAAAAACTCCAATAATGAAGCAGCATCCACAACTTCTGGAGACCAGTCCAATGGCAATCAATACCTTAGCCTCTGAAACGAAACCCTTGAAGAGAATAAACGTAGCTCGGGGTTAAACCGTGGACTCCTTTGTGCTCTACAAGCTTGCTCGTTTACTTGCAGATGTTTCTTTTTGCAATTGTAATGGGTAACATCGGCGGGAGTGATTGTGAAACAGTTTTCCAGATTAAAAAAGGTGCATGTGCATAAGTTTAGACCCAGTTGTACTTACTGCTTTCAAAGTTGTTCCTGTTTATTCCCAGATACAAGGGCTCTACCCTTTCGATAATATATTCTTTAACACAGACTTGTCAAACACAAGGCCTGGGGGCCGGATGCGGCCCACAAAGTGGTTTCATGTGGCCCACGAAGCCGTCCTGGAAACAGTGAGGGAGTGGCCCCCACTGTCTTGGCCCTGGCCCAGGCCAGCCAGGAGCCAATGTACAATTTTGTGGTGGCCATCTATGCTGAAACGCATTCAATCTTAGCTCCACAAGGCCATCTAGAAACAGCGAGGAACCAGCCCCTGCTGTGTCGCCCTCGCCCCCTGGGTGCATGCTGGGGAGGGGTCAACTTTTGTGAGGAATGAAGAAATGCATCATCACCTGGAAATGGCCAGCAAATGGTCCTTGCCTACTTCACATATCTGGCTTGATGGGCTCTGCCTTGGTCCCACCCCTTTCTGCCAGAGACCCTCAGATCTGTCCCACTCCTGTCCAGGCCCCCACAGGCACCCTTGACGCAAACGATGTAGAGCTGGCCATGCCCACCCAGTAGGCCATACTCACACCATCCACGCCCACCCAGTAGACTGCACCCACCCTGGCCACACACCCCGAGGGCAACCGCAATGCTGATACAGCCCTCAGTGAAATTGAGTTTGACACCCCTGCTCTAACATGTCTTTTTTTTTCTTGTGCATAATCAAAGTCTCCATTACATTCAAGAACAATTTCTTTAGAGCCTTAACATTTATAATCCTTGGTTCCTATCAAATGGGATTCATATTAATTTTCTCTTTCTTTTTTCGTTAATGGGAGACTTTCATTATGTTGTCAAGAGTTCAGTGGCCCGCCCTTGCTTTTCAGTGGGTTGATAGCATTTGCAATGCTAGGTTGAAATGCCTTGTGCTTCCAGCTTGGTACATTTTTATTATTAAAATAAGAGCATAATGAAAGCGACTGCGAACTTGTTCCTTCCTTAATTGTGGAGGGCTAAACAAGAGAGCAGGAAGCAGACTGCCTCAGATTAATGGGCTTCCAGACAGCTGAAATGAGGAAGTGATCGCTTCCCGCACAGCAGATTTTGCAAAATGAAGTTGTACATTGCAGGCATTAAAAAGAAATTCATCTCTTTTTTTTTCACAAAGGCAAATACTCTATGGACCAGTCAGTAGTTAGCTTACACCAGAGAAATCCAACGTCTGTATTAGTATGCTGTTTAGCAAAAGGGGGCACAATGGCTCAGTGGTTAAAGATGCTGAAGTTGACAGTCTGGGTTTGAGACCTGAGCGCCGCATGACGGGGTTGAGCTCCCGTTCCTTGCTCCAGCTCCTACCCACCCAGCAGTTCAAACCGTGCAAAATGCGAGTAGATAAATAGGTACCACTTTGGTGGGAAGGTAATGGGTGCCGTGTGTGCTCAGTGTAGAATCATAACGCCGGATATGTCTTCGGACTACGCTGGCTCCCTTGGCTAAGAAATGGAGATGAACACCATGCCCTTGAGGCGGACGTGACTGGACAACTGTGCCTTTTTACAGTAGTGCCCAAAATTGTGGAAACCTTTTGGGAAAAGTCTACAGGAGAAATGCCACCTTTGTTTAAGTTTCCACCCATTTTTCTTCTAATGTCTTTATAACTATAGCCTTGTTCACTTCATAAGACTATTTTACATCGCTTTCTGGGAGACCGGTCAACTCTTTGCACCGTGACTTTAATTTTATTACGTTTTACAAGCTCACTCAATGAAAGAACACAAAAAAACCCAACCAACTTGATAGCGATCACATAACACACCGACCAATGTCCTCCTCTCAGCTTCAATACATGACATCAGTCACTGAACCCTACCGTGATCTGATTGGCTCATTGCCAAAACAAGATGACACCCGATTGGCTCTCTAAACACTCGTGCTCATTGGCTACCATCAGGTGAAAGAAAGCTACCTGAGATCAACCTAAGCGAGTGGTGCTTCCTTTTTCTGGTTATTTGGCTCTAACTTTTCATAGAATACAATACAAATAATTGAACAAACTTTGTTGCATTACATTCTCGATTAAATTATCTTTCCATTGATATATAATTTTATGGTACTACTCCCCGCCAAAAAGTGGTGTTATTAGTCATCAAACCTCTAAAATACACTTTTCCCAAAAGGTTTCCACAATTTTGGCCACGCCTGTATATTTTCAGCAGTTGAATCCAGGATATTGTGGACTTTTTTTCACTTAACATGTGTTTTTAAATCAGTCAGTAGGACCCACTAGTGATTATGAATCATACAGACTTGTAGGTCTTCCTGAATGAGCACTAATATCATATATGAATGTAGAATAACAGAGTTCCAAGGGACGTTGTTGGCCTTCTAGTCCGGCTCAGGCAGGAGACCCGACCATTCCAAACAAATGACTGTCCAATCTCATCTTATAAATCTCCAGTGATGGAACACCCATAACTTCTGGAGGCAAACTATTTAATTGATTGATCGTTCTCATCATCAGGAAATTTCTCCTTATTTCTAGTTCGGTTCTTTCCTTATTTTATTCTTCTCTATTCAGGTTCAGGATCTGAAACTTTTGTTTTATATTTCACTTGACAGCTTTTTTTCATTGAAACTGATCTTTTCGATGTCTTCATTCAGTGATAGCCTCCTTAAACTCCATTGCGTGTATTATCCTGTCGGTATTCTGCCCGTTACTTTGACTACGGCATAATAATAGCTTGTCTGTTAGGGCTGGTTTTCTCACCGTTGGGTTTTCCAGACCCAAAGCGGCGTACACAGTGTTGAACGATGAGATCTGGCCAATAATATTAGGTGAATGAAAAGTATTTTTACAGCATTACGGAAACGAAGTTGGGACTAGAGTCTGCAGTTGGGTTGGGCTCCTGCTTAAAACCAGATGTGAAAATGGATCATTTCAACCCTTGAACAAAATGACTCACATTTTGTGGGTTTGTGTGGTGGGGGAACAACTATGAGAGCGGATAGAATGGCTCTGCTTTTTTCTATCACCAAGAGATTGGGCAAGATAGATCGCATTATATTTTGCCTCCCCAGTAAATCGATTTTTTTAATAGTTGTCTTCCTTTTAGTGCTTGCGGCTTATTTCTTATTGGCAGGTGACCCCAACGCATCAGCCACTAACATTCATGTTTTGTTTTTTTTTAAAACAGGTATTCGTTACAGCACGGAAGTGAGTGTTGATGAAGTGAAAGCTTTAGCCTCTCTTATGACATATAAATGTGCAGTAGTTGGTAAGTAATTCTAAATGAACGCCTGGGTCCACACGTCCCTCTTAAAGCCAGGGCCTTTAATTTTGTCAGAAAGATGTTTAGGTATTGAAGTCACGTCCTGTGAGGGAGGTGACCCCTCTCCACAGATTTGGTGGGTGGGCTTCACTTGCAAGGTCTGTGCTTTCCTGGGAATTTTAAGTTTCCTGTTTTCTTGATGTGCCTGAAAATGAAGCATAGTCAGTGGTGGGGTTCAGCTGGTTCACACCACTTCGGCAGAACTGGTAGCTAATTTTTTCTTGTTGCCTGGGCCCAGAATGGACTTCCGGAAGCGGCATCCACGCAGAGAACCGGTGGTTCACCTATTTGAATGCCACCACTCAGGAGATCCCTGGAGTAGAGATATCTGCTCTGCCAATTTTAGAGCATTCTTTTCAAAGATAACATTTCTAGTCTTCATCCAGGCTCGGCGTACAGCTCCTTTGCCATTTATGAAGCAGAGAAAAGTGGATTAAATCTTGATTGCAATGCAAGCTTTTTTAAAACTCCTGTCCTAGCCGATCAGAATGAGCAAAACAAGAAATAAGTGAGCATCTATCTCTGAGCAGAGTGGTGCCACATCAAACCTTTGTAGAGGTTTCTTGCAGACCTAATTAAAAGCTGCAAGACATCCAAGAAATATCCCGCTTTTCATAGGTAAACAATTCCCGTAAAAAAAATCGGTCACGAATCTCCTCTTTTCACTATATCGAAGAGCGTGCTGAATTATTTTAAAACAAATCATTGTCTATGGGTGGTTGTGGTTGTTGTTGTTTTATTATTATTATTTTTCATTTTCTGTTGATATCTCTGTGACTAATTCCTGAAGTGGAAAAGGGCAGACAGGCATCCGAGCTAGCGATAAGATAAATCTTTTACCATCTTTACATTCTTGTCCTTTGTTTTTGTTTTTGTTTTAACTTAAACGTGAACATTTGTTTTCAGATGTGCCATTTGGTGGTGCAAAGGCTGGTGTTAAGATCAATCCTAGGCTATATACAGTAAGTTCCAATTCCAGAAAAATATGCTTTTAATCGGCATGCTTAGGCTTAGATATCTGAGGATGCTGTTTTTCCTGACCTAGACCAGTTAGGACAATGCAATGAATTCTATATTGTCTTGGCGTGGAGAGATTAATTGCATACATACATACTTAGCCCTTTCAGTTAAGCAATAAACATCTGGATCACAGGAAAAATTGCCAGATGACTCTATGAGTGCTGCCTGTCCTTACTTTGGTCAACTGAGGCTGTCACCCTTTTTCTGAAACAAAAAGAATGACTTGCTTAGCAGCTGAATTGTAGCCAAGTCCCTACAGGTAGTCCTTGACTTACAGTTTTAATTGACCCCCCCCCCCAAATTTCTGCTGCCGAGTGACACATTTGTTAAGTGAGTTTCGCCCCATTTTACGACTTTATTTCCCACTGTTGTTTCATGAATCGCTGCAGTTGTTAGTCACAACAATTGTTAAGCGAATCTGACTTCCGCATTGACTTTGCCTGGTCAGAAGGCCACGAAAAGGGACCAAACGGCCCCGGGACACTGCGACCGTGATAACTACGAGTCGGTTGCCAAAAATCTGAATTTTTGATCTAGTGACCATGGGGAAGGCTGCAACGGTCATGAAGTGTTGAGAAATGATCACAAGTCATCGTTTTCAGAGCTGTCGTAACTTCGGACAGTCACTTAAGCGAATGGTTGTAAGTCAAGAATTACCTGTACAACAGTGGCCAAAATTGTGGAAACCTTTTGGGAAAAGTATTTTTGAGGTTTGATGGCTGATAACACCACTTTTTTTTGGAGTAATACCATAAAACTGTATATCAATGGAAAGATGATTTAATCAAGACTGTAATGCAACAGAGTTTGTTCAATTATCTGTACTGTATTCCATGAAAAGCTATAGTCAAATAACCAGAAAAAGGAAGCACAACTTGTTTAGGTTGATCTCAGGGAACTTTCCTTCATCTGATTGTAGCCAATGAGCACGAGTGTTTAGAGAGCCAATCGGGTGTCCTCTTGTTTTGGCCATGAGCCAATCAGATCACAGTAGGAGTCAGTTATCGATGTCCTGTATTGAAGCTGAGAGGAGGACATTGGTCAGTGTGTTATGTGATGGCTATCCAGTTGGTTGAGTTTTTTTTTTGTGTTCTTTCATTGAATGAACTTGTAAAACGTAATAAAATTAAATTTACGGTGCAAAGAGTTGACTGGTCACTCAAAAACGATGTAAAATAGTCTTATGAAGTGAACAAGGCTACAGTTATACAGAAATGAGAAGAAAAATGGGTGGAAACTTCACCAAAGATAGCATTTCTATTGTACACTTTCCCCAAAGGGTTTCCACAATTTTGGCCATTACTGTATATGAGGAAGGATACAGTATTGGTCCAATGTTGCATGTTTGGGCCAGTATGCCAATAAAAGAGCCGTTTGGCTGACCTGCTCTCATTCTACACAAGTTAGAATGTAAACTAAGACCACTTTGCAAGCCAACTTACGTTTTGGAGGCATGTGCTGTGCAGTGACAAATACTTAAGACGAGTGGCATGAAATTAAAAAAAGATTTATTCCAATCGGAAGGTTTCAAGATAAAGGGTGGATCAGGATCATTTGCATTGGAATATTGTAATCCTTAGTTTTATTTACAGTGTGTTTCCAGCAATCTTAAAGTGGCAGTTGACGTCATTAAAAATCATTGTTATAAGTTAACCGTGAGATCACGGAGCTCTAAAAGAAAGAGTACAAATCTGAAACAGCATGAAAAATGCTGAATTTGACCGCAGCGGCCAATTAGCAATAGCAGACTTATAAACCGCTTCATCCTGCTTTACAACCCTTGGGTTGTAAAGAGCCGGGATATCACCCCCCCCCAAACAATCTGGGTCCTCATTTTACTAACCTCAAAAGGATGGAAGACTTGAGTCAACCTGGAGCCAGTGAGAATCGAACTCCTGGCAGTGGGCAGAGTTAGCCTGCAATACTGCAGTTCAACCACTGTCCTATTAAACTCTGGTTTAACCAAAAACCCGAGCAAAGATGTTTATTTACTTATTTTATTTATTTATTTATTTATTTATTTATTTATTTATTTATTTATTTACTTGAAGAGGGAGGGAATTTTACAGCACAATAAACACATTTTCCTGCGGTCCCTTCTGCCTCCAAGAGGCAGACTATTTTTCCTGACCTCACAGCTGTCCAGCTGTAGAATAGCTCCCTTCTCTTATCCCGGCATTTTTGAGTTCAGAGGCCGGGAAGATTAATATTAGCAGTTACTTTCCCAGTTCACATAAAATCCAAAACGTTGGGTTGGGCTGGGACCTCACTTCTTATTGCAGAGTGGCTAAGCCTGGACTAGTAGATGGCCTACTCTTTGATGACTCGTGGACTTCAACTCCCAGAATTCCTGAGCCGGCATGGGTCAGTTTGGAAACCTCTCCCTTTCCCCTCAGCATGGCTGGCTCAGGAATTCTGGGAGTTGAAGTCCGCCAGTCATAAAAGAGCCAAGGTGGCCTGGCCTAGGTCTAGAACAGTGGTTCTCAACCTTTCTCAGGTTGAGACCCCACTTGCCCCGCCCATGCGTGCCGCGACCCTGACCCGCGTGCGCTGAAATTTTTTTTGGAAAAAAAAAATAAAAAAACAAAATGGCGGCCGCGACGGGCGGATCCGCGCATGTGCGGATCGGCCCGTCACGGCCGCCATTTTTAAAAAAATTTTTTTCGGCGCGATGGGTGGATCTGCGCATGCGCCAAAAAAATTAAAAAAATAAAAATAAAAAAAATGGCGGCCCGCGGTGTCCGGTGACCCCCGCGAAATGGTTGTGCGGCCCCAAATGGGGTCGCGACCCCAAGGTTGAGAACCACTGGTCTAGGAACTCTTGGCTAAACCTTTGTTAAAATCATGAGTGTTGAGCTTAGGCGTTGCTTACCCACCTCCTGGATACTAACTGTCTCTTTTGTTGTAGGACAATGAATTGGAAAAAATCACAAGACGGTTTACCATAGAACTCGCAAAGAAAGGCTTTATTGGTACGTCATGCCGGAATATCTGTATTGATGTGGGCGAGAGGGATCATTCAGCGGTACTCTCCAACTCTGCCCCCCCCACCCCAAAAAGCAGCACTGGTAACTTGAGTGTGGTACTGCATGTTATGAATACCCTCGGAAGGACAAGAGTGTTTTTGTTGCCTTGTTTTAATTAATCAGCTACAGCAAAGCCTCGGCTTGCACGCTTGATGCGTTTGGCTCCAGGGATGTTCAAAATTCATTCGTCTGGGAACAGAATTCTTCCAGATTGATGAATTGTCACACCTCTTGTCTTCAACACTCCACATCAAGCCTACCTACAAAATCATGTTAAAGAGGTCAGCTCTTACTTGGCTTGTGAAGCTGTCAAATCAAAAGAGCAATTTGACTCGTTTGTTTGCTTCCCAGCTGAGCTCTGGGCTGGTTGGAGAAATGCCCAATTTTATCCTGTTTTTTTTTGTTTTTGTTTTTTGCTATAAACATGCCGTTTGTTCTTTAATAACCTCTCTAGCATCCAAGTCATAGGAATAACTTTCCCTGCCCTTCTTTCCACCTGCAACTACCTGTGGACCCTGAACCCCTTTTGGAAGCCAGGGGCCATTCCTTAACAAGATATGATAGAGCGGGACAAACAGCTGGGGAAAGAAGAAAAACGTTCCATTTATAAATATCCTCTGGTACCTTGGGGTACAAGTCAGTATGTTCTTTTTTAAAAAAAAAAACAAACCAACAACTTTATTTATTTATTTATTTTGTAAACTTTTATACCGCCCCTCTCCCGTAGGACTCGGGGCGGTTTACAGCCAAATTAAAACATAACAGTAATAAATATTTAAAACTGAATTAAATTACCTAGGCTGTTACTAAAAAACCAAATTAAAATCCCATACTAAAACCCTAACTACTTAATTTAAAATTTACATTAAAAACCCGAGGAGATCTAGGCCAGGCCGGCTTGATTGAAGAGATAAGTCTTCAGTTCTCTTCTGAAGGTGCGGAGATCATGACACGTCCGGAGTTCCGGGGGGAGCTCGTTCCACATCGTCGGTGCCCCCACAGAAAAGGCTCTCCCCCTGGGCGCCACCAGCCGACACTGCTTAGCTGATGGCACCCTGAGGAGGCCCTCCCTGTGGGAGCGAACTGGTCGGTGGGAGGTATTTACTGGCAGTAGGCGGTCTTGTAAATAACTGGGTAAATAACTTCTTGTAAATAACCTTTTTTCTAGAAGTGGGGATAGTCTACTTCTTTTTGTCTTCTAATGGAATGGGGACATTTCCCTCCATTTAGGCCATAATCATTGCATCCATTAATAAGGACAATACTACTTCTAATGGCTGTGCAGCCTAACCCTAACCTAACCGTAAGCAATGCCACAGCTGAGTCTTCTGGTTTCCATGCATGGAACAGTCTGTGTTTAACGGTGCGTCCCCTCTTTGTTCCCGATTGTGCCAAACAGGGCCTGGTGTGGATGTGCCTGCGCCTGACATGAGCACCGGTGAACGGGAGATGTCATGGATTGCCGACACCTACGCTAATACCATAGGACACTACGTAAGTTGTGATGACCCAGAGCATAGCACAGAGGCAATGCAGTCAGCTGGCAATTCAAGCCGCCCTTTAATTGCTCCAAATTTTCCCCAAATGCTCCCACGTTTCTGGCAAGCCTCCAAACAAAGGAAGATACACACACCTGTGGCTGCAAGTAGTTTCACATACAGTCTGATTAAGAGAGGAATTTACTCAAGGCCACGGAGATAAGAAAGAATGACAGCATATATCTCACGCTTGCCTGAGCAGTTTCAGAAGGGAAGCCAAAATACAGTGTGAGTTCTTTAAACACCCAAGCAACTTTGTCAGCCAGTCCAAGGGTGAGAGTGTCTGGGTTTCCAAGCAGAAGTCACAGAACAAGAGATCAACAACAACACACACACAACACCCCAAGGAATCAGTGTTTATTCTGACAAATGCCTCTCCCCATAGCGTCTCCTTAAGTCTCAATCCCCAGGTGTGCCTTGTGGAGAAGGGCGGGATGCTCTCCTCCCGAGTAGCTGAGCCTGCCTGCGTTGTTCCCTCCTTCTCTCCACTTTCCATGCTCTAGGATCAGGTGGGGGTGGCCCTTGCTCATCGCCTGAACTCTGTCTCTCCTGTTCATCCTGTCCCAATCCTGAAGGGCCCTGGCCTGCCTCGGCCTGCTCTTCCCCACATTCCTCTGAAACCACAGACACCTCTCCCTCAACCTCCATAAGGTCCCATTCCAGCTCATTTTCCTCCGCAGATTCAGGCTCCAACGGAGGCATGACATAAGTTCTGAACAAAAGCGCAAGCTTCACTTACAGCACAGTGGCCTTACGACATGTTCTTCAAGTTGTGTACAACCTAACATAGACCTGGAACAGATCCGCAGTTCTTTGGACAAGCAGGATAAGGCCAGCATAAGATCTATAGGTCTGCAAGCATCACTGTTGAATTTCTGGAGTCTTTCCTCCAATAGTTTAATTGGAAATATGTATATCTCCGAAACACTTTACTTGCTTTAAACACAAAGGGTCCTTGGCGCTCTCCAAACTTGGTGGTTTTCTGGCGGACGTTTCAGAAGCCAAACTAGGTAACATCATCAGAAACCAGGATGACTCTTTCGCAAATTAAATTCTCCAGATATAATTGTCGTGTAGGAATTGTCCTTCAGCTTTAACTTTCTGCCTGCAGAATTTATTTTATTTATTTATTTTGTAAACTTTTATGCCGCCCCTCTCCCGTAGGACTCGGGGCGGTTTACAGCCAAATTAAAACATAACAATAATAAATATTTAAAACTGAATTAAATTACCTAGGCTGTTAACTAAAAACCAATTAAAATCCCATTGAAGAACCCTAACTACTTTATTTAAAATTGATATAGAAAACCCGAGGAGCTCTAGGCCAGGCCGGCTTAATTGAAGAGATGAGTCTTCAATTCTCTTCTGAATGTGCGGAGATCATGACACGTCCGGAGTTCTGGGGGGAGCTCGTTCCACATCGTCGGTGCCCCCACAGAAAAGGCTCTCCCCCTGGGTGCCCCCAGCCGACACTGCTTAGCCGATGGCACCCTGAGGAGGCCCTCTCTGTGGGAGCGAACTGGTCGATGGGAGGTATTTACCGGTCGAAGGCGGTCTTGAGGAGTCCAGCTAGTTTCAATTCTCAATTCCACATAAAGCTGTTCCTCCAACAGGACAGGTGGCTGCATCTGTGTCTCTGTGTGGTCCTCTCTAGCAATGTGCTAGGTGATTGAGTGGGGTCACCTAACATGGGATAGGAGAGCTTCTCTACCACACATTACAAAAAAGATGCTGAGACTTTAGGGAAAAAGTGCAGAGAAGAGCAACTAAGAGGATTAAAGGCCTGGCGACTCTATTGACTAAGGCCCCACTGACTTCTCTTGCCTGCTAGTTCTCTCTGTATTGGAGCCATAAATTAATAAAGATGCACATGGAGGCAGAGATCTTGGCACTTTTGCCAAGATCGATGCCCCAAGCTTTGGCATTTGATGCCACTTGAGATTAAATAATGTTAGACTTAGATAAAAGCAGTCTAGTTCTGTCCGCAGAAATCTGTACTAGTAATCTTGTATTTAGTTCACTGTTGAGGTGGTTGTGTTTGCATTGTTGATATGCACCGTTAACTGTTAACAAACTGGCATAAAAGTATGAAAACAGTTCATCTGTTGGACACAAATTACATCCATGCTGTAATAGCCCTAAAGTGGGACCATGCCCAATTCTAAAAAATCGACAATATTTAATAATAATTGAAAGCTTTGCTTTCCGATTCTGACAACCAGAATCATCAACTAGGGAAAAATAATCTTTTTGGAAATACGGTGCCAGGGAGTTTTTCTTTTGAAATTCAGTTTTGTACCCAATCGTCCTCAACTAGAAGGCAGCGGGGAAAATTCGAGACCAGGGGTTTTTTTGGCCACCAAGAGAATGTCCTTCCTTTCAAAATTCTTTTCATCATTCCATGCATGAGCAAGCAATTGAATTATTCCACTTCGGTTCATCCAAGTTAACATTTTGCTTATTCAGAGGGACCATGGAAACAGTTTTCTAAACAGCCTCTTGACTGACTCCATGGACCTCTCTCACATTTTTATTTGAGACGGATACTTAAAAAAACAAAAATCACTCTGGATTGCAAGGCTATATAAAGTTTCAACTAAGTGACAAATGCTCTTATGTGTAAATTCTTCAGGCCTTTGTTTTCCTGCCCGCACCCATTGTGGAGAGGAGGGGAAAAAGAGAGAAAATAATTTGCTCTTTAGTATTCTAGTCCACAAAGCTGCAGCTCTAAATAAATTTTCCCTCTTTGGCCAGATTTGTTAAGAGAGCTTTTCCTGCCTTGATTCACTGGCATTCTTCTCTGTTTGTAGCACATTGCTAAAAATAGACATATTCTTGCTCTCGGGTCTAATGTCGTAGAGAATTCACTGAAAAATCCTTATTTTATACTGTAATTGGGAATGCCTTCATCGATAGTTTATTGCCTAAAGGAATGTATTTATTGCTCATCTGACTGGTGCAGATCATGAATTTAAAAGCCAGTGGCTTTTCTTCGTAGGGGATCGTCTGTGTGTGATGCAATGCTTGTTTATTTGAAGTGCCAAATCTCATCTGCTTTATCAAAAGATTTTTGTGAAGCTCAAAAGCCTACTAATAGACAAGAGTTGATTTAAAAAAAATACGTGTTTTATAGGATGTTCTGATTGAAAGTCTATGGAGATTCTCAATCATCCAGGCCATGATTGTCCCACAGGGGCTTTTTCAAAAGGCGGGTGAGTTGTCTTCGTTTTCCCTTGACGACGTTTCACTTCTTATCCAAGAAGCTTCTTCAATCCTGACTGAATTCTGATTCGGTCAAGCTGAGGAAGCTTCTTGATTCGGTCAGAACCGAAGAAGCTTCTTGGATGAGAAGTGAAACGTCGTCAAGGAAAAACGGAGAAAATCCACTTGCCTTTTGAAAAAGCACCTTTGGGATTCTGGCCGAAAGCTTATCAGTTTAAGATTAAGATGAACGGTTTGTTGTTTCATTGCTATTCCAAGGTGCTTAATAATCTATCTAGACAAAGGAAGAAGAATTGAGCCTCTAAATCACGGGTCGGCAACCTGCAGCTCCGGAGCTGTATGTGGCTCTTTGAGCCTTCTCCTGTAGCTCCCAGCCTCCTCTGCTATTTGCACAGAGACAGAGAGAGGCACTTGTGCTTCTCTCTCTCTCTCTCCCTCCCCCCCATGTGTGTGTGTGTGTAAAAAAGAGAATGACCTCACACTGTTCTCGGACAAGCTGACAGTTTATTTGGCGGGGCTCCTGCCTTTGCTGAGTCTCAGCAGGAAGCAGCAGCTCCTCTCTCTCTCTCTCTCCCTCCCTCCCTCTCTTTCTCTTTCTCTTGCTCACACACACACACACACAAACACACATTGAGTGGGGGAAGAGGACTGGCAGATCAAGGGCAGGAGAGAGCCAATAAGAATGTGTGTCCGCTTGTTGGAGAACAGCGTGAAGCCAGCTTGCCAGGTGAGAAGATCGGAGAGAGGGAGAGAACTCATGCACAGCAGCCTCTGTTTCTTTTTAATTAAACTTTTCAATCAAGCTTCCCCCCCCTTGTGTGTGTGCGCGCGCAAGTTTTGTGGCTCCCAGTGTTTTTTTTTCCTCTGGAAAACGGGTCCAAGTGGCTCTTTGAGTGTTTAAGGTTGCCGACCCCTGGGTTAGGCCCTGCCATCTCTTCTCTTGTCGATGAAACTTCAGATTGCAAAGCTGAACATGGTTGAGCAGAATATCCCCGACAGAGTTTTACGGCGCATGATGTGGGAACTATGACAACAGCATCATATACTTTATAACAAATGAAACAAGAGCTTCATTTCGTACGAATCTTGACTCATCGGCCAAAGAAAATAATAACCGGGAGCAGTGAGTCAGATGTATTAAACCTCGAGACAAGCCCAGAGGGAAGAACATTGGTATTTTGAAAGAATTCCCATCAAATGTAAATGAAATAAGAACAAAAAAAAAATGTAAAGCAAATACACTGTGAGCTAAATTTGTGACGTTCGGCGTCAGTCTTTTTGGCAGCGGTCAGAAACGCGAAAAGCTGCTTCTGAGTACAATTCTCAAGGACTCCTTTTTAGCAGGCCATCTTGAGAAGGAATGTGAGCAACTTTCCTGTTTCTCATTAAAAAGCAATTTATGCCTTTGTGCCGTAGAGCAGAGATGCTTCTATTTTCTTTCTAACGGTCCTGCTGTGATCAGTTACTGAAGGGGGGGGGGAAAGGAAGCTTGCAGCTGGCTGTTTATATGATAGATTCCTGAATTTTGGCCCATCTGGTCCCTCTCAGAAATCCAGAGATAAAATTGCAAATCGGTTTGTCTCCATCAGGCTGCATCAGTGGCAGCCAGGATGGAGAAATGCACAGTGCAACATGTCAACCCCACAACTCCGAAATCGGAACATGGTTTGGCATTTGTGACTTGGCGTGTAAAGTTGGATCAGGAGATACACAGTTACACAGACCCCAAATTTCCGTTTTCTGTTAGTGGCTTTGGGTGTCTGGCAATTTGCAATTCATTGTTCTTTGAAGAATGCCAACCTGTGCAAAAGTAGAAATAACCCAGCTGCCTTTGGAGCTGGTTCCAGCAAGGGCAGAGTGAAGCAGTGCCCACTGTTCTGAAGAATCACAATCAGCCAAACCCGGAGAAGAAATGATTTCACAAAACCTGGAGGACCTTTCCATCTTTCAGCCTTTGTCCTAAGTCAGATAACTGCAGTGTGGAAAATTACTCCTGGTGTAGGCGGTGATGTAAATAATGACCGTCCTTGGATATCGAAACCCAGTAAAGATAAAAGTTGGCAGAGGAGGCATTAACGCAGGCCAGGGTCGATGTCAAACCCTCCAATCTGATCCTTTAGGGAAAAAACGACCCTCGACTCCATTTGGATGAAGTGAAAGATTGTTCTGGTCCAAGCAAGAGATCTGCTTTAATCCTGTTTTTCTCAGACAGATAAACTCCGAAGACGGACTAATATTCAGATTATTTATTCTTCAGGAATCTCTAAACAATCACTTACAGTCAAGAAGAGTTGTTCTGATGAATGTGTCATACTCTCTCCCATCTTGTGGTGTTAAATATTAAAGGTAGATTTCACCTTATAATTCTTCTGGAGCTTTAGAACCGCGTGTGTCTGTCTTACACAAAGGCTGTTACATACACTGGGAGGTAGCCTGGACACTAACAGCTGAACTACATTACCCAGAGGCCATCTTTTAAGGAGACAGTGTTAACCCTTTAAATGCTAAATGCTCTAACACAGTTCTTAATTCCTAAGCTGGCTATAATCTGGTCCAGCACAAAGATTCTTTTACTAAAGGATGTTGGCTGCTGTAAAGTCAGGTGAGCTCTGACTTTTCTGTGCTCTGAAGACACGGAAAGGTTTCCCCTCATCTCAGCCCTTCCCCTGTGACCGGTCCATCCTCAGCCTCGGAGTCCTAGTGGACAATCACCTAAATAGGAGCCAGCCGTGTGCTGCAGCTGCCAAAAAGGCCAACACAGTGCTGGGCTGCATTAACAGGGATAGAATCAAGATCATGTGAAGTGTTAATGCCGCAATGCCTTGGCAAGGCCACACTTGGAATACGGCATCCAGTTTTGGCCACCACGATGTAAAAAAGATGTTGAGACTCTAGAAAGAGTGCAGAGAAGAGCAACAAAGATGATCAGGGGACTGGAGGCTAAAACATATAAGGAACGGTTGCTGGAATTGGATATGTCTAGTTTAATGAAGAGAAGGACGAGGGGGGGGGACAGGATAGCAGTCTTCCAATATATCGGTGGCTGCCCCAAAGAAGAGGGAGTCAAGCTATTCTCCAAAACCCCTGAAGGCAGGACAAGAAGCAATGGATGGAAACTAACCAAAGAGAGAAGCAACCTAGAACTAAGGAGAAACTTCCTGACAGAACAATTAACCACTGGAACAACCTGCCTCCAGAAGTGGTGAATGGTCCAACACTGGAAATTTTCAAGAAGAGACTGGACAGCCACTTGTCCGAAATGTTATAGGGTTTCCTGCCTGAGCAGGGGGTTGGACTAGATGACCTCCAAGGTCCCTTCCAACTTTATTATTATTATTAATCAGACCTATGTTTTGAGAACGCTGAGATGTTTTAGGGTAATCCACATTCTTTCTCAGGGTGCCTGGCCTTGGATACTGGTGCAAACCAGCTTCTCTGGTTTTTAATCACCTGTCATTCCCCCTTCCCTTTTCCCCATCAGGTACACCCACAGTCTTCATTGCCCCTCTTATCTTCCTCTCCTTCTAGCCATCGATGGCAGAGGCGCCAAGCTGAGCCTGGCGGACCCGACAGTAAACGTTTTGAGAACATCTGCCGATCCCTTTTCACCCGAACGTCCTTCCTTCTCTCGCAGGACATCAACGCCCATGCCTGTGTGACGGGGAAACCCATCAGCCAGGGCGGCATCCACGGCCGCATCTCTGCCACGGGCCGTGGCGTCTTTCACGGGATCGAGAACTTCATCAACGAAGCGTCGTACATGAGCCTCTTGGGGATGACTCCAGGATTTGGGGACAAGACGTTTGCTATCCAGGTAGTGGATTTGCGAGAGTCACACGGAGGGGAGGAAAGGGAGAAATGATGCCTTGTGGCACGGATAGCCTTGAGATAAGACAATGATATCCTTAATTCTTCAGGCAGGAAAGCTCAGCTATTGATATATGTGAGCCACGCAAGCTTTAAATCAGGAACATACAGTAGTGGCCAAAATTGTGGAAATCTTTTGGGAAAAGTGTATTTTTGAGGTTTGATGGCTAATAACACCACTTTTTGGGGGGGGGAGTAGCACCATAAAATTATATATCAATGGAAAGATAATTTAATCAAGAACGTAATGCAACAAAGTTTGTTCAATTATCTGTATCATATTCTGTGAAAAGTTGTAGCCAAAGAACCAGAAAAAGGAAGCACAACTTGCTTAGGTTGATATCCAGTAGCTTTGCTTCATCTGATGGTAGCCAATGAGCATGAGTGTTTAGAGAGCCAATCGGGTGTCATATTGTTTGGGCAATGAGCCAATCAGACCACAGTAGGATTTAGTTATCGATGTGGATAACTGTGTTTTACAAGCTCACTCAATGAAAGAAAATTAAAAACCCCAACCAATTTGATAGCGATCCCATCACACGCTGACCAATGTCCTCCTCTCAGCTTCAATACAGGACATCAGTCACTGAATCCTACTGTGATCTGATTGGCTCATGGCCAAAACAAGATGACACCCGATTGGCTCTCTAAACACTCACGCTCATTGGCTACCATCGGATGAAGGAAAGCTCCCTGAGATCAACCTGAGCAAGTGGTGCTTCCTTTTTCTGGTTCTTTGGCTATAACCTTTCATAGAACACAGTACAGATAATTGAACAAACTTTGTTGCGTTACATTCTGGATTAAATTATCTTTCCACCGATATATAATTTTATGCTACTACTCCCAAAACAAAAGTGGTGTTATTAGCCATCCAACCTCAAAAATTACACTTTCCCCAAAAGGTTTCCACAGTTTTGGCCACGGCTGTACTTCGTGAAGCTGCCTCTAGAAAAACAGAGGTTCGCGCAAGTCTTAAGTAAAAACTTATTTTCCCTTTTTTTTTTTTTTAACAGGGATTTGGCAACGTTGGTCTGCATTCTATGAGATACCTTCATCGCTACGGAGCAAAATGTGTAGCTATCGGAGAAAAGGACGGCGCGATCTGGAATCCCGATGGACTTGACCCGAAGCAGTTGGAAGATTATAAGCTGGTAGGCCAAATGGATAAAACCGTTGTAAATGGTCCCGTTTCATTGGCTTAGCGGTCCCTCCATTAGTTGCATTAGAAGCCTTTACGGGAGATAAAGCAAACGGGCTTCAGATTGGAAAGACTTTATTAGATTTGCTTGAGTGAGGCAGTCAAGCTTTCGTTCTTCAGAGGAAAATAAGAAAACAGGGTGAGATTCCCAAGTAGGGGGTGGATAAGGAGGAGGAGCACACACACACACACAGACACACACAAATGGCCGGGGTAAACAAAATAGCCATCTTCTGAAGATAACGGGGCTGCCTAAAGCCTTGGATAGAACGCCTTATATTTATTATCGTAGCCTCCTCTTGGCCAAGAGTTTGTGTGTGTGTGGGGGGGGGGGTGTTGAAATATAGAACCTTAGTCCAGGAGTAATGTTTGAGTATGTCTAGTTTAATGGAGGGGGGACATGATAGCAGTCTTCCAGTATCTGAGGGGCTGCCCCAAAGAAGAGGGAGTCAAGCTATTCTCAAAGCGCCTGAAGGCAGGACAAGAGGCAACAGATGGAAACTCATCAAGGAGAGAAGCAACCTAGAACTAAGGAGAAGCTTCCTGACAGTGAGGACAATTAACCAGTGGAACAACCTGCCTCCAGAAGTTGTGGGTGCTCCAGCACAGGAGGCTTTTAAGAAGAGACTGGATAGCCATTTGCCTGAAATGGTACTATAGGGTCTTCTGCTTGAGCAGAAAGTTGGATTAGAACAGGGGTATCCAACCTTTCTGGGTTGGCGGCCCAGTGGGAAAGGGAGGGGCAGCCATGTTTATGCGCGCATGCACACACACTCAACGGTGGCTGCACGTGTGTGCACGCGAACGAAGCCACGAGCACGTGTGCTTTGCAAATGGGGCTGCTAGGGCCAGCACGAGGCTTGCGGCTCGCAGCGAGGCTAACAGTGGTGCAAGGGGGGAGAGGTGAGCACATGCACACACGCGTGTGCCCTGGCCAGCACTCACGCAGCCCAGAGGGCCACGGCCCATAGTTTGGGGACCTCTGGATTAGAAGACTTCAAAGTCCTTTCCAACTCTGTTATTCTGTTCTGTGAAGACGTTAAAGCAGTGGTGGCGTGCCAGAGGTGGCACTCGGAGCCCTCTCGGTGGGCACGCGCGCCGTGCCCCGGAGATGGCAATTGTTCCTCTTCAACCAGCCCTCTGCAAACTCACTGAGGTCCCACATGGTTGGATGCAACCCGGCACGGCTGGTTTCCCTCCCCCCTCCGGTCCCTCCTGGCCTCGCACGCTCACCTTTTTCTGGGCACGACCCACTGCATCGCCTCCTCAGCTGTCGACTGGCCGTCCAGCGCAGAGGCGACTTCTCTGAACTGCTGGCAGCAGGCTGCAGAGCTCCAGAGTGCACCAGTTGAGGGGCCATCAGGCTGTGGCTGTTGACGGACACCGTCGGCCCCCATGCGCTCGCTGGCCTCTGTGTGCGGGGGTCGATGGTGTCAGGCAGCAGTCGCCCTGCCTCACCTCACCCCGCAGGACGGGCCTCCTACCTACCACCGCCCCTGCCAAAGACCCCCTGGATCTCCCCCAACCCTGCCCACCCCTCACAGGCATCCCATGAGCAACATCGAGGTGACTATGCCCAGCTTGGCCACACCCACCCAATCTGCCATGACCACAGCCACGCCCATCCAGTGGGCCAAGCGATACATAAGTGGGTTTTGGGTTGCAGTTTGGGCACTCGGTCTCTAAAAGGTTCGCCACCACTTGTGCTCAAGCGTCGTAATCTCCGCGGTGTGTCTCAACAGCAACACGGATCCATTCTCACCTATCCAAATGCCCAGACTCTCGACTGCCATATTCTTGAAACCGATTGTGACATCCTCATCCCAGCGGCCAGCGAGAAACAGTTGACCAAAGCCAACGCTCAGAAAGTCAGAGCAAAAGTAAGATTGGGCGGGCAGGTGCGGGTTTGAGGCCAGCGGCTCCAGCCGAGACTGTTCTCTGCCGGGTCCTTTGGCTGCCTCAATGAAAGATTTCCTGGGCTTAATGGCGACGCTCTGTTGATTCTTTCCAGATCATTGCTGAAGGCGCGAATGGACCCACGACCCCTGAAGCGGATAAGATATTCTTGGAACGGAATATCATGGTTATTCCGGTAAGGTTCTTTTTGATAGTTGTTACCTGGGGTGAAAAACAATGTTAAGGTGATTGATGGAGATAACTTCTGATTTTGTTTAGGAAAAAAAAACAACTATTCTGGAGGGTTTTTCTTAAATAAACAAAATGGATTTTAATCTGTATCTTTTAGTAGCAAATTAAGTGATCAAGGCTGTCTGCCTTTGCCTGCGTTGGATACAAAAGAAAATCCATATAGAAGATTAAAAACGGTTTTTGCTTCATCCTCAGTCATACCCTAGCATAGGGTTCTCCCACCTTGGCCACTTTTTATGATGTGTGAACTTCAGCTCCCAGAATTCCTCAGCCTCCCAGTATTCCTCAGCCACCCATTCAGTTCTGGCAGTTGAAGTCCACAAGTCGTACAGTTGCCAAGGTTGGAGACCCCCTGCGGGCCTAGCAAGTCTTTGATCTTGGTCTATAATAGGGGATAGGCAACCTGGGCTCTTTTAGGACTCGTGGATTTCAACTCCCAGAATTCCTGAGCCAGCCACTCTGAGGAGAAAGGGAGAGGTTTCCAAGCTGAGCCACACCGGCTCAGGAATTCTGGGAGTTGAAGTCCACGAGTCATAAAGCGGCCTAGGCCTAGGTCAGAGGTAGGCAACCTTGGCTCTTTTATGACTCGTGGACTTCAACTCCCAGAATTCCTGAGCCAGCCACGCTGAGGAGAAAGGGAGAGGTTTCCAAACTGAGCCATGCTGACTCAGGAATTCTGGGAGTTGAAGTCCACGAGTCCTAAAAGAGCCCAGGTGGCCTACCCCTGGCCTATAAGGAAGGAAGTTCTGTGGAACCGACCCCACTCTTCCTCCTTGCCATGGCATAGTTGGAAGCAGGAATGAATCTCCCTCAGCCATCGTCAGCCCCCATAAAGCTCTTATCAGCAGAGGCAGGACCTTTGGATCTTCATGATCTCTTTGATTGACTCCCCCAAAATTCTTCAGCTAGTTTGGTAGTGGATGGGACTGAACCTTCATCTTGACTTCTGACAATCCCATCCCATGTTTCCAAAAAGCTTTGGGGGTTAGTTGGCTAACCTAGTGGATGGGAAGCTCTTCAACCTGAGGAGACTTCAAGTATATTAACTAAAATGAAGGAAACTCTTTCTGAGGACTTCCTCTTGGTTGGGGACTGTGTCCTGAATGCTGGCTCACAGCCAGGGATGCAAGCCAGGGATGAATACAACCAATTGGGTGGGAATAAAAATGGATTCCCCAAAACCGTTAAACTGGTTCCCGGGCTGGTGAACAGGATGCGAAGGCAGTTACTTCTTCCTTTCTGCTACTCTTCGCAGAGTGATGCCTCCTTACCTTTCTTCAGTGCCTTGAATTTTATTTACTTATTCCTTTATCTAATGCGTGCGGCCCACCCCTCTCACAAAAAGAGAGAGAACAGGCATGCAACAAAAGAAGCATACAAATAAATATCAAACACCGTCATCTAGACACGCCCGGGATTCTGTCAACCCTGAATTCTTTTTCTTTTAAATTCTTTGCTCTTCATTTGATGTGCCTGTCAATAAGGGTGTGTCAATTGTAGTTGTCAGTTCACTTTTAAGTCGACGGCTGTCGAGTGCAGAAAATCAGGAGTCCGGACAGTTCAAATGAGTATATATAGGTTTATTTCAATCTGAGGCTCACTACAAGAATCTGAACTGCTGACGGTCAAGGCAAATTAAATCTACCTGCCTGTTCAGTTTAGATCAAACGATGCGTCATGCCAAATCAGTGCGCATCCCATTGCTGGCAATGGAAAAAAAGTTTGCGATACGTCGCGACACGTCGCGTGACATTGCGAGTTTGATACCCCTGATCTACAGTAGTGGCCAAAATTGTGGAAACCTTTTGGGGAAAGTGTATTTTTGAGGTTGGATGGCTAATAACACCAAAAGGAGTAGTACTATAAAATTATGTATCAATGGAAAGATATTTTAATCAAGAATGTAATGCAACGAAGTTTGTTCAATTATCTGTACTGTGTTCTATGAAAGGTTATAGCCAAATAACCAGAAAAAGGAAGCACCACTCACTTAGGTTGATCTCAGGGAGCTTTCCGTCATCTGATGGTAGCCAATGAGGGTGCATGTTTAGACAGCTAATCAGGTATCATCTTCTTTTGGCCATGAGCCAATCAGACCACGGTAGGATTCAGTTATTGATGTCCTGTATTGAAGCTGAGAGGAGGACATTTGTCAGTGTGTTATGTGATCGCTGTCAAGTTGGTTGGGTTTGTTTTTTTTTTGGTGTTCTTTCATTTAGTGAGCTTGTAATAAAATTAAAGTCATGGTGCAAAGAGTTGACCGGTTGCCCAGAAAGCGATGTAAAATAGTATTACGAAGTGAACAAGGCTACAGTTTTAAAGAGATTAGAAGAAAAATTGGTGGAAACTTAACCGAAGGTGGCATTTCTACTGTACACTTTTCCCACAATTTTGGCCATACTGTAGATCAATCCTAACCTGAACTGGTCTACTTATTTTTCATCTCCTCACTTCTTCTCTCTGCAGGACCTTTATTTAAACGCTGGGGGTGTGACTGTATCTTACTTTGAGTGGTTGAAGAACCTGAACCACGTCAGCTACGGCCGCTTGACCTTCAAGTACGAAAGGGACTCAAACTACCATCTACTAAGTACGTGGAACGGGTTCTGCCCTTCATATACCAGCCTTGGCCCACTTGGTGGCCATGCGTGAGCTGTTTGATCGCTTTCGGAGGCGCACCAGGCATTTTGGCTGGAAATTATAGCGGTGGATTTTTTTGGCATTGCGTTGCTGAATGTTTTGGGCAGATCAATGGCATACAAGGAAATTCCCGCCTTTGAGAAGAAGCAGATCTACCTTGGCAGCGCACGAAAGAAGGAAATTTATTCTGCTAAGAAGAACCGTTTTTTGATCACCCTTGGCCAGGAGTTTTAACTGGCTGTTTCCTTTCTTTCAGTGTCAGTTCAGGAAAGCTTGGAAAGGAAGTTTGGGAAACACGGGGGAAGTATTCCGGTTGTGCCCACTGCGGAATTCCAGGATAGAATATCTGTAAGTAGCTTTTGCAAAAATTTAACTTCATTGAATAGGTCGGTCTACGGCAGGGGTTCTCAACCTTGGCAACTTTAAGACTTGTGGACTTCAACTCCCAGAATTCCTCAGCCAGCAAAGCTGGCTGAGGAATTCTGGGAGTTGAAGTCCACAAGTCTTAAAATTGCCAAGGTTGAGAACCCCTGGTCTACAGCCTCTAAGCAAACTCTGCAGTCAGGCAACCACACAACCCGCAGAGAAATCTGAAGAAATCAACCAAAATGCCGCACTTCCAACTCCGTTGAAGGCTGACGCTTTGGCTCAGCTCGTATTAATAACGCCAAGAATAAATGGACTGATAAAAAAAAAAGTTTCAAACACAGGTTGTCCTCGAATTACAACCACAACTGGGTCCAAGATTTCTGTGGGTAATCAAAACAGATGTTAAGTGAACTTTGCCCCATTTGGCTACCTCTCCTGCCACGGTTAATTAAGTAAATCACTGCAGTTGTTTAAGGGGGTAAAACGTTTGTTGAGTGAATTTGGCTCCTCCGTTGATTTTGCTTGTGCAAGAGTCACCAAAGGGAATCCCAGGACACTGCAACGGTCATAAGTCAGTTGCCAGACGTCTGAATTTTGATCATGTGACCATGGGGGGGTGCAGCGCTTCAATAAGTGTGAAAAACAGCCGTAAGCCACTTTTGCAGCGCTGTTGTAACTTTGAACAGTCACTAAACCAATGGTTGTTAAGTCGAGGACTCCCCGTGTTACAGTTCTGATCATAAAGCAGCAGTGAGGGTCCCAAGTGAAATCTAAACTTGATATCGTTAGAATATTGTGCATTGATTCCTGTACACAATAACCGTGTTTTCCCGAAAGTAAGACCTACCCTGAAAAGATTTTTGGCGGTGGGCCTAATATAAGCTCTGCCCCAAAAATAAGCCTTAGTTTGGGGGCAAAGCACATGTCTAAACATCAAGCTAAGACGGGGATTAGGGGGGGTGGAGTTGCCCCATACGCCCTACACCCACTTAACCGTTGCAACGTGGCCTCTCCTCACTGGCCCACTTCTTCTGCGGCGCCCCCAGGCCTGCATTTTCTCAGTCACGGGCCTTTCCGGAAGGCCACTGCAGCCGAGAACTGAGCGACGGATTGAAGGCTTGCATAGGCCTTCCAGAAAGGCCTGAGTGCAAAATTGCAGGCCGGCATGCAGCTGCAGAATGAAACTGCTCTTTCGGCCGCAGAAGAAGTGGGCCGGGTGGGCGGGGCTGTCCGTGTCAGAGGTGAGTGGAAAAAGACACCGCTCAAAAAATAAGGCCTGGTGTCTCTTTTGGAGGCCAAAAACCAAATCTCATGGTTCCGACATGCAATTCTTCAAAGAACTTTGAGGCGTTGTTTATCTTTTATTCGAGTAGCATAATATCGGCACTTCATAATCGAAGCTAAAAACTGGATTCCCCTCTCCTGGGCACATAGTATCAAAGCACAATTCCCTCCTTCAATTGACAGTCATAAATCACATTCCCCAATTAGCTTGAAATGCAGGCTTTCCCTCCAGTTCTCCAGCCCGCCAATTCTTATCATCTCTTATTTCATTAACCTTGATTCACACACTAGGTCCAGTATTGCTATGTCTATCTAAACTCTCATGCACAATCCTTGCCCCCCCCCCCAGCATCATCTAACTCTAAAAGTAAAACATAAGAAGAAAATGGTTGCATCTCTTAACCGTTGTCAAAGCCAAAACATCCGATGTTAGCAGCGTTGACACGAAAAAACAAGACTGGGTCTTGTTTTCGGGGAAACACAGCATGTACGTTGCATATGATTTTTATTTTTTTTTTTAGTTTGGCGGGTATATAAACCTCTACCAACCCTGTTGTTGACCCAATGTTCAAGTAAACTTTCAATTCACCAATTTCCATTAAAAGGCTGTGCCTAGAAATGACATTACAAAGGGGAATTTGAACCCATCAAGCCAAGCCAGCCTCTTGCTGGTGACGTTAGACTGGGCTTTTGACGGCCGTTCTTTTCCCACAGGGCGCCTCGGAGAAAGACATCGTGCATTCGGGCTTGGCCTACACCATGGAGCGATCCGCACGGGTAGGTATCGAACATTAAATGCCACGCATGGTCATCAGAGCCCCCATTGGTATATTTCTATCCTTAACTGTCCCTTATTTTCAGTTTCACAACTAGCTGAGTTTTGAATTCCCCCATTTTTTTTAAAATAAAAAAAATGGATAGATCTTTGAACAAAAACATAACGGGTAACCCTCTAAATCGGGTTCCCAACTGCGGTCTGTGGACCGGTGGCGGGCATGGAGCGATCCGCACGGGTAGGTATCGAACATTAAATGCCACGCATGGTCATCAGAGCCCCCATTGGTATATTTCTATCCTTAACTGTCCCTTATTTTCAGTTTCACAACTAGCTGAGTTTTGAATTCCCCCATTTTTTTAAATAAAAAAAATGGATAGATCTTTGAACAAAAACATAACGGGTAACCCTCTAAATCGGGTTCCCAACTGCGGTCTGTGGACCGGTGGCGGGCCGTGGCACACCAGCAACCAGTCCACACAAACAAGCAAAGCCTCATCTGCAGGATGCAGGCAGCACACCAAACCACACCACCCTCCAGTCCGTGGAAAAACCTCTCTCCACGGAAGCGGTCCCTGGTGCCCCAAAGGTTGAAGACCTCTGCTCTAAATATTCCTCAGTGAGAGCTTCTACTCTCTGAACCTGGTTTGTTTTAGCTGAAGCTAATAGCAGTTGGAAGCCAGTCGTATTCCCAGGCGCATCGTTTCTCCAGGTTTGATTGACAGGTTTGCCGGTCACCACGAAAACAAACGCGCGCAGGCAAAGCATTCATGAGTATTCAGTGGTTTCCCACGAGGGTTTTGCAAAGTGTAGCAAAGGTCCTAACTCCGCCATTTTTCATGTCCCATAGCAAATCATGCGTACCGCCATGAAGTACAATCTCGGTCTGGACCTGAGGACAGCCGCCTACGTCAACGCGATTGAGAAGGTCTTCAAAGTGTACAGCGAAGCCGGTCTGACCTTCACATAAATGGCTCCCCGGTCTCAGCCTGACACACCCGTGTTCTGAGTCCCCGTTGGGAAAAAAAAAAAAAAAGCTTACGAGAAGTTTACACAGAAATCCCTTTCTCACTTAGCTTCCGTTCAAGCTAGTCTTTTTTATATATATATATAATACTGGGGGGGTGGGGTGAATCCATGGATTTAGGATCCCGAGTCGAGAGACGACTAAAGATAACCAGCTCATCTGCACCGCCTAGAGTTTTGTAGGATTCCTCCTGTTCCCTTTTCTTGTATGGAAGCGTGGCTTTTGCCCCACTAAGCAACTTAGCATCGCTTCCGACCACGTAGAACGCTGAAGCAAATATTAACTGTTCAAGCACTTTGGCTTCAGGCAATGCTACGCTTGTAGTTTTAGGCACTTTTGAGTTAAAGCTCTTTGGATCGGTTCTGAAGACTGAATGGGTGACCTTCAAGAAATAACGTAGATTTGTTTTCCATTTTTACAGTTACAGGAGCCAGAAGCCTTGTTCCCTTTCAGCAAGGATTGTGTTTCTTCTTCCTTCCTTCCTTTTTTTTTTTTTTTAATCATCTTTGCTCCTGCTACAGGCCTCCCTCTAAATCATGTACTTAGCCTCACCTTGATTTAAGCACTGTCCGGTTGTACGCAAAAGACAGGAATTCCAGGAATTGATTCTTTTTATAAGCTGAACGAGCATCATTGGTGTACAGATACCCAGGGACAGCGAATGGCTTCTTGTTTAACCTTGTCACTACATATCCACTTAGCTTATGTATTATTATTATTTTTTTTTTAAAAAAGGATAACACGTACTTGAGCATAACCTTGGGACAGTCTGAAGAATTTTTGTAAGTTTTTATTCTTCTTGTACTTTAGTTTATGAAGTGCTTTTAGCATTAGCATTGGCCCGTTGAACAGTTAAAACGTAGAAACTATTGGCACCGAGAAGATCGGCAGGCACACTGACATAGTTTTTGCTCCCTTCATCTGGAAATGCTGATGTTGGGAAAAAAATTGGTTAGAGGCGGGCCTTGAATCAGGATTGGATTGTTCCCGTAGCTGCCTTGAAGGTCTCGCCGTGGTCTTGTGTCCAGATGAATTCTATAAAGTGCCAGATTTATTTGTCTAATCAGTTAGGATGTTTTTAAAATACACCCCAGCCTCTCCTGGAAATTCGTGCTTTTTTTTTTCTAGCTCCTTTATAATTCATGACATAACACGGCAACGAAAGCAATTATTAAAAGTTGACATTTTGAAACATGCGCTGGTTTGTGTGTTTACTACTCTGCGTAAATGGAGACGGGCTGGGATCTGACGGTAAAGGTTCCAGTTCCCACACCATTCCTGTTGACATAAGCCCAGAATTATTCAGTCATTCCTGGAAATTACATACATATAAGCATGTTAAATTTAAATTTGTAGACAAAGAGTTAAAGGGAGACTAGTATAGCTATTTCGATCTACTTAGCTCTCATCAGCTAGCCATACCCTTCTGAGATTCAAACCCGGGGCCACTTGCATGTTGGGCAGATGTATTAACCTCTAGGAATCTCAGAAGGGTATGGCTAGCTGATGAGAGCTAAGTACATCAAAATAGCTATACTAGTCTCCCTTTAACTCTTTGTCAACAAATCTGTTGACAATCTATTCTGTTCTATTCTATTCCACTCCACTCCATTTTATTCTTTACTCTTCTGTTGTATTGCATTGTATTCTATTCCGCAATTTGCCTTTGTTCTGTTCTGTTCTATTCTATTCTATTCTAAATAATCACAGAAAACAATGATCAGAAACACACTGTCACCGTTCACTTTGAAATTATTTAATGTTTGATACTGCAACAAAATTTACGCAATATATAATTTAACCTTCAGTGAAGGTATGTAAAGTACATCTAATAGGGTAGTTATGGAAAGATAAATTTCCAATGCATAAAAACATGGTTGGATCATTTCAAACGTTCTGGGCAAACCAAAAGGAAGATCAGCCCATTTAGGTTGAAATGTTTTACTTCTTTTCTTCGTTCTTTTTTTCTCCGCTCTCACCAAAGCTTTTACTCCACGCTGTTACCTGACTTGTTACATTTTGCACTGCTTTTTCGCCAGAATCTTGTGCTGTTTTGCAGGTGTCATCAATAGCTTAAAAAAAAAAAGAAAGAAATTGCAAGATGGTTAAGGGTTTCTGATATGCAAATTTGCCTCCCTGGGAATACAGCAAAATATGACATTTCTTGAAGTCTTGTCGTAAATTATCTGAAGTCTCTTCAGAGTGTAGATGCCCAGATGCCTTTTCCTTTATATTATAATCGGAGCCAAACGATGTAATCTTAAGACGCTTCTGATAATTCTTAAGCTTCAAAGATCAACCTGATCCAATTCAGTTAACAAATCATGATACTTATCAAGAGATACCATCCCATTCAGCCCTTAGCAGAAAACTCCCTCACGACAGAATTTGGCATTTCATGAGTATAACTCTGATCTGTTCAAAATGAGTTTTAAAAAGTCCTAAACAAGGCCATGGTTTTCCCAGTTGCAATGTATGGCTGTGAAAGTTGGACCTTAAGAAAGGTTGAGCGCCAAAGAATGGAGGCCTGTGAACTCTGGTGCTGGAGAAGACTCCTGCGAGTCCCCTGGACTGCAAGGCGATCAAACCGGTCAGCCCTAGAGGAGATCAACCCCGACAGCTCTTTAGAAGGCCAGATCCTGAAGTTGAAACTCGAGTACTTTGGCCACCTAATGAGAAGGAAGGACTCCCTGGAGAAGGGCCTAATGCTGGGAAAGATGGAGGGCAAGAGAAGAAGGGGACGACAGAGAATGAGGTGGCTGGAGGGAGTCAGTGAAGCGTGAGCTTCAATGGACTCCAGAAGATGGTAGAGGACAGGAAGGCCTGGAGGAACATTTTCCATGGGGTTGCGATGGGTTGGACACGACTTTGCAACTAACAACAAAATAATTAAACACTGACCAGACCAAACCAATTTGTCAATTGTTCGATTTCTCTACCTTTTGAAATTATACGACACCTATCATGGCTTAATTTTATTATCTGTCATTTCTCAATTCTTTCAGCCTTGAACTCTACTTCCTATTCATCATCGAGTAATCTTCCATTGTCTCTGAGTGTTGATGGTTCTAGGATAATTTACAAACTTCAGGCTCCTTCTGGCCTGCCCCCAAGAGAAATAAAAATAAGACCACCATTAATCAAGTAACCCTGCCATTATAACTTATCTGATTTTCTATTTCTCTTAACCAAACTTGAATCTGCTTAGCTTTTTGAGATCAACCAAGATCAACTGATGACAGGAGGAGCATAATAAAAAAATCTGCA
Organism: Bothrops alternatus; assembly: GCA_034064705.1. Lineage (NCBI taxonomy): Eukaryota > Metazoa > Chordata > Lepidosauria > Squamata > Viperidae > Bothrops > Bothrops alternatus. Next base: position 30,667 of record JARGCV010000234.1, on the reverse strand, counting down.
TAATAAAGTGCATTTGATTTATTTATTTTTTGAAAGATTTGATTCTGTACTTCAAGAACAGAATTTCTTGAAGATTTTTCCGTTCATTGGTGTAGGCTATAATAATAATAAAGTTGGAAGGGACCTTGGAGGTCATTGAGTCCAACCCCCTGCTCAGGCAGGAAACCCTATACCATTTCGGACAAATGGCTGTCCAGTCTCTTCTTAAAAACTTCCAGTATTGGAGCATTCACCGCTTCTGGAGGCAGGTTGTTCCACTGGTTAATTGTTCTAACTGTCAGGAAGTTTCTCCTTAGTTCTAGGTTGCTTCTCTCTTTGATTCGTTTCCATCTGTTGCTTCTCATCCTGCCTTCAGGCGCTTTGGAAAATAGCTTGACTCCCTCTTCTTTGTGGCAGCCATTTTAGAAATTGGAAGACTGCTATCATGTCCCCCCTCGTCCTTCTCTTTATTAAATAGACACACCCAATTCCAGCAACTGTTCCTTATATGTTTTAGCCTCTAGTCTTGTTGCTCTTCTCTGTACTCTTTCTAGAGTCTCAACATCTTTTTTACATCGTGGTGACCAATACTGGATGCAGTATTCCAAGTGTGGCCTTGCCAAGACAAGTTTATTAAAGCAAGATCAAAGGTGACTTCTCTAGTTAGAAGTCTGTACAGAAAGCAAACTGCTCCCAATTGGGGGGGGAATGTACCATTTTATTACAAGAGTGAAAGTGCTGTTCTTAAGTTAATAAAAACTGTTTTCCTTACCTTTCTTACCAGCTTCTGTCACCTGATCCACAACATGCTGCACAGCCTGTCCTGCTGAATTAACTGCAGTCATAAATAATAGCACAAATTATTGTCATGGCAATCATACACCAGTTGCCTAAAACAATTAAAATTCACATTTTTAAAATAACAATAGTCAAACTGATATGTATAGTAAGAACAACTCTTATCTAGAAAGGTGTTCATTAGTGGGTCAACCCAAGTAACTAGAGGTCATTTCAAGCCAATTCAAGATTCTGGAAGAACCTGGCTTGAGCAATAGCATCTATGGGTTATATGGGGTCAACCTCTTGGGCTATTTTGTGGCCACTTCAAGCCTCTGTAGGTCAAAATAATCCTCCAGGGTTCATTAAGGGCTCACCCCAAGCCTCTAGCCTCTAGAGGTCATTTCCAGTCAATTCAGGCTTATCGAGGTATCCTGGTCTGAATAGTAGTTTCCAAGGATTTTTTGGGATTCAACTTCTTGGCTATTTTTTTGACCACCTCAAGCCTCTAGAGGTCATTTCAGGTCAACTCAAGGTTCTGGAGCTTTTTTTCACGAGGCAGGTGGACTTTCTTGTTTTTTTTCATTATTATTTTTTTAAAAAAATGGATCAGGAAAATAGATATAGCAAAGGACAAGTGAAAAATCGCAGATTCATCCCCCCCCACAAACACACACACCGCATAGCTTAGCAGAAACTCTCCAAAAAAAGATGCTACAGACTCAGAATGAACTCTTTAAGTAGAAGAAAAAATTAAAAAAAAAAGAGAAAGCTGGGTTTTAAGAAATGGTGGATTCCTTGCGCCAAAGTCTATGTTTATGAGAGCTAATTCTGTCTTCAGTCCTAGCTGAACTCTGGGAAAGTTTCTGTCATGGTTCTGACAGATGAAACTCTTCAAACAACTTCGAGGCATTGTTTACCTCAAAGAATCTTTATTAGAGGAGCACTAACATAATCGAAGCCAAAAACTGAGTTCCCCTCCCCTAAGCACATAGTATAAAGCACAATTCCCTCCTCCAATTTACAGTCATAAATCACATCCTTCAATTAATTTGAAATGCAGGCTTTCCCTCCAGTTCTCCAACCCACCAATTCTTACCATCTCTTATTTCAATAACCTTGGTTCTCACACTAGGTTCAGTATTGTTATGTCTAGCTAAACTCTCATGCGCATTCCTCCCCACAGCACCATCTAACTCTAAGAGTAAAACATAAGAAGAAAATGGTTGCATCTCCAACTGTTGTCAAAGCAAAAACATCCGATGTTAGTAGTGTTGACAGTTGCATTATTCAGTGAAAGTAAAAAACAAGGCATCCGAGACCACCTTTTAAGCTTATGTCTTATAGTAAAGATTTATTCGTTTCAAAAGGTACTTATTTAATTCTTTCTGATTTTTGTCTTTCCACTGTAAAATGTGCCGCTTTGGGAATTCTGCAAGTCAACTTGATTTCTGGTCAGTTGGTAAATACATAATTATTATAATACATAATGATTACCCTTTGGAGAAGTTTAAAATAACATCTTGTGACTTGACAGGACTTGAGTGGAAAGCTACAGAATGTCATGAGTGTGTGTTTTTCAACTTTCTGAACCACACCTTTAACAACAACAAAAAAAGTCAGTAAAAGGCAATATGGTGCCTGAGGGTGACACAGTTCTGGGAGAATGAAGATCAAAACCAAATATTCTCCATTTATTTCTAACAAGCAAGAAATGATTTGTCAAAACGCATCTCCAGTTTCTGTTCAATCCGTATGTTTGTGCTCTGGAGTTTTTACTTATGAAATCAACATGGCACACTCAATACCTGAAATTGGGTACTCATATTACATAATAACTCACTCCATCCCACATCACCCCTCCCCCCAAAAAACTGAGGTTTTTTTTTTTCTTTTACTCTCCTGTCCCCTCTAAGTTTTCACATAAAAGGCCAGGACTATAAAATAATTCCCTGCCAAGTTCCTATTTTTTCTACTCTTTTTCATTCTCTCCATCTCAAGACGCCACAAGGAGGAAGAAACTGAGGACATCAACGGTGAAGAAACAAGAGATCCCAAGGAAAGGAAAGGAAAAGAAAGGAAAGAAAGGAAGGAAAGAAAGAAAAGAAAGAGAAAGAAGGAAGAAAGGGAAGAAAGAAAAAGAAAGAAAGAAAGAAAGAAAGAAAGAAAGAAAGAAAGAAAGAAAGAAAGAAAGAAAGAAAGAAAGAAAGAAAGAAAGAAAGAAAGAAAGAAAGAAAGAAAGAAGGAAGGAAGGAAGGAAGGGAAGAAAAAGAAAAGGAAGGAAAGAAGGAAGGGAAAAAAGAAAAAGAAAGAAGGAAGGAAGGGAAGGAAGGAAGGAAGGAAGGAAGGAAGGGAAGAAAGAAAGAAAGGAAGGAAGGAAGAAAGGGAAATAAGAAAAGAGAAAGAAGGAAGGGAAGAAAGAAAAGAGAAAGAAGGAAGGAAGGAAGGGAAGAAAGAAAAGAAGGAAGGGAAGGAAGGAAGGAAGGGAAGAAAGAAAAGAAAGAAGGAAGGAAGGAAAGGAAGGAGGGGAGGGAGAGAGAGAACGAGAGAGGAAGGCTCCATGTTTTGAATCTAGCTGCATGAAAAAATCAGCGGGGGGGGGGAAAACATAAGCTACCGTTTTACCTATTTAAATTAAACTGTTTGGCAAGCATGTCGCATTATCTGGCATTATCTGAGTCTTCCCAGAGATGCAGACAAGGAAAGGTTTCCCAGCTCTATTGCACATTCCTTTGATTGGTCACATCAGGAACTTCTGGCGTGGGGTAAGCATCCCTTTCTCCAAGCAAATCTATATTTTGCAGCCTGGAAATAAATATTTTTTTTCTCTCCCATAACACCAACTTACACGCTCCAACTTAGGGACAGACACTGTCAAAAAGCAAAAAGTCTCCCTTGACCTCAGTTCCTAATATCTTGACACATTGATTTGTTTTTCTTGGCCATGCTACACAACGTGGGCCACTATCTTCTTCTGGGAGGTCTTTGTCATTTCCCAATCTGGCCTGCAACTCTCAACTCTTTGGGGGGGGCTCCCATCCTGTACTACCCAGGTTGACCCATTCTCCGGGTCAGCCAAAGCCAGCTAGATGTGGACACCAACGCCATGTTGAGGTTAGGAATGTGGGAAGACATGTGGGAAGGCAAAGGCTTATTGGAAAAATATACATATGTGGTTAGAAAAAATATTGGGCGAACAAGTGGATTTTAAACCTGAACTTTTTTAACTAGGCATTATGCCTGAAAAGACTAATAAGCAGAAACTATATTTAATTCTACCCATCACCACAGCAGCGAGAATAATTTTTGCACAATACTGGAAGAACGAAGGACTTGCTATCAGAGGAAGAAATAATCAGGAAGATTTTGGAATGTGCAGAGATGGACAGATTAACTCTGAGGTTGAAAGACAAAGAAGATACAGACTACTATCAAATTTGGAATTTATTTTATTCTTGGTTAGAGAAAAGAATGAAGGATTAGGAATGGAACCCTGTATTAGCTTAGCAAACTCCAGACAACTTGTTGATTGGAAAAAATAACATATGTTGATGAAAATAATAATAATAATAAAAAGGAATGGATTCTCCATCCAGAAAGGCTAGATATGAACCAGGGCATTTAAAAGATTTCAAAATGAGAAGAGGAGAACCAGAGACTATTTACCTGCATCCTGTGCAGCACTGTCTATCTTGTATGTTTCCTCAAAAGGATTGAATTTGAACATGTTTTCTGCCTGTCGGGCGATGTCTTGCTGTCTGCTCAGCAGTAGATTCTCAGTTCCCAAATGGAGCCTGGTCCTGTTGCTCAGCTTTCAAATCTGTTAGGGTTTATATAACAAGAGAACTCCTCCCAGACGGGATGAGGAAAAGATCTCGCCAAACACTGTTTGGTAACTAGTTTCCAGCATCAAAAGCAAAGCAGGAATGTTTGAAATTACAATGTTCCCTTCTGGAGGAAGAGGGTACGGTTAGGCTTTAAAAGCATGAGAGACAAGGGAAAGATCAAATGTTGTTTTCCGCAGCTGCAAAACGAAAATGGTTCTTATCTGGAGCGTTGGCAAGGTAGACATATTTCCTGGCTCTTCCAAAACATTTCCGTTAGGAAAGTTTATGACTTGGGGACTGTACGGCCACAATAATAATAATAATAATAATAATAAAAATTGCAATGGAGGGACCCTGTGGGGTTAGGAGAGAGGCTCACAGCTGCCAAGAACTGGGATCTGCTCAGCCAGGCAAAGATTTGGCTCTAAATCAAATTTGCATTCTTGTGATTCCATGAAACACTACCCAGTGGGTGGGAACATTTTGCTAACAGGGCTGGAAGAGGGAGACAAATGGAAGGACCACAGATCAAACCATAGACAAAAATCTGAAAGACCTACTTTGAATCTGGTAGGTTGTGAATTGCACAGCTTTAAACTCACGTTTTTAGGGAACATTATGGGATTGGTTACCAGTTGGTTACCAATGTTCTTTTCGGCAAGTCTCAACAAGAGGGAGGGATTTGGAAGCATAGATTTTCACGTATGACTCTAGAACAGGGCTTTTCAACCTTTTCACCCACTGTACCACTTTTAGGATATGGCAATATCCGAGGACCACCAGTCGCCTAGCAAGGTGTCAAAAATTTGATGACCAAAAAAAAGAGAAAAAAGTGATAAAGTACAGGTAGTCCTCGACTTACAACAGTTCACTTAGTGACTGTTCAAAGTTATAATGGCACTGAAAAAAGTGCCCCCCAAGCCACAGCCGAGCAAGACACCTGCCTGCCCACCCGGCGGCGCTCTTCCTCCTGTCTGAGGTTTCCATTGTTGTGAGCATTTCTGTTGAGGAGTGGCAGTGGAGGTGGGGTGGGGGGTTGTTTGGTTTTTATTCCCCCCGTCTGCTGGGTGGTTGCAGCAGGTTTTGGTCCCTTCACATGACCCTGGGACACTGTGACCGTCATAAATATGAATCAGTTGCCAAGCATCTAAATGTAAATCACAAGACCCTGGAGAGGCTGCAACATTCCAGCTGATCGGCGCTTCTTCTGGGCTCAGCAGAAGCGCCAGGATCAGCGCTGCTTTCCAGCTGATTGGTGCTTCTTCTGGGCTCATCAGAAGCACCAGGATCAGCGCCGAGCTCCAGCTGGAGCCTGGCACTGATCCTGGTGCTTCCGCTGAGCCCTGACAGCCCTGCAGCTCCAGCCATCTCTCGCTCAGGCTTGTGCGGTGCTGCCACTGGTTCAGCTCATTCCCCTTCCCTGCTATCACTTTTCTAGGATGGTCGCGTATCACCTGCCAGGTGCCAATGTACCATAGGTGGTACCCGTATCACTGGTTGAAAAGCCCTGTTCTAGAATCACCAGTTTTGCTACTGCAGATTTGGAAACCAAGTTAGTCTTGTCTTGCAAACTCTGTCCTTTATATGCTTTCTGATACTGTTGATGAGAAGGTTGGAAAGAAGGATCTGATTCAGGGAAGTTTATATATTATTTCTGGGTTTTAACTATGAGGCGGTAACCTGGGATGGCTTCCGTGGGGTTGTTTCTGGGTCTTCTTGATGGGATTGTTGTCTGATGGGTCCAATGTTGTGCAAGAAGCTTTGATTGAAAACACAAACTGATTGAAAAAATAAAATAAAATAAAAAACAAAATAAAACCATTCCCAATCTGCGAGTCGCCTGGACTGCAAGGCGATCCAACCGGTCAGTCCTAGAGGAGATCAACCCCGACTGCTCTTTAGAAGGCCAGATCCTGAAGTTGAAACTCAAGTACTTTGGCCACCTAATGAGAAGGAAGGATTCCCTGGAGAAGAGCCTGATGCTGGGAAAGATGGAGGGCAAGAGAAGAAGAAGGGGACGACAGAGAATGAGGTGGCTGGATGGAGTCACTGAAGCAGGAGGTATGAGCTTAAATGGACTCCAGAAGATGGTAGAGGACAGGAAGGCCTGGAGGAACGTGGTCCATGGGGTCGCGATGGGTCGGACACGACTTCGCAACTAACAACAACAATCTGGGCAAATTGTGCAAACCACCTCCCCAAATTCCATAACCGGCCCAGCCATTGCTGAGAATTGTGGTATTTGAAATCCACATCTCTAAAAGATGAGCAGGTAGAACCATCAATGAGAAAATGAGATTGCTAGAAGGTTTGAGATGGTTTCTTCCAGTTTTCACTTTGTTGCAAAATGTGCCTCTCTTTCACAAAAACTGTGTTTTTGTCCACAGCGTGCAAAGGCTCTGGGTGCATATATATAACCGCTCTCCCCTCTGCAAATTGCTGTCTTACCTCTTGTTTACAGGGCTGATGTCATGAAATTGGCAGCTTGGATCCTGCTGCTTCTGTCATCTGAAAATTTAAATAACCATGTACCAGTAAAGGAGAATATTTCTAACTCTGGGTTGAAATGAAGAGTCCTTGGTGCTCTCTGAGCTTGGTGGTTTTCTTGCAGATGTTTCATGACCCAAACTAGGACTCGCACTGATGATGTTACTTTGTTTGGGTCATGAAACATCTGCAAGAAAACAACCAAGCTCAGAGAGCACGAAGGACCCCTCAAATAACTGGGTTGTCTGTCTTCCTACTTAACAAATCGGCCCAGTCTCCAGTCAGCATCTCCCAACGTGCATTTCAAAACAAAAATGAAGAAATAGGCCAACCAGGAAGTGGGTGTGTGATCTGTATTGATGCAGTGGTTAGAATGCAGTATTGTAGGCTGATTCTGTCCACTGACAGGAGTTTGATCTTGACTGGATCAAGGTGGACTCAGCTTTCCATCCTTCTGAGGTCAGTAAAATGAGGACCCAGATTGTTGGGGCAATAGACTGACTCAGTAAACACTTAGAGCAGCGGTTCTCAACCTGTGGGTCGCGACCCCATTTGTGGTCGAATGACCATTTCACGGGGGTCGCCAAACACCGCAGTCCGCCATTTTTTTCCGCCTTTTCCCCTCGGCCGGCGCAGGGGGCAGCCCCGTGCATGCGCGGGGTAGCACCGCGCATGTGCGATGCAGGCCATCGTGCCACGCATGCGCGATGCGGGCCACCGCGCGCGCACCGCACATGTGCGATGCGGGCCGTCGCGCCGCGCATGCGCAATGCAGGCCGTCGTGCGCACGCCACGCATGCGCGATGCGGGCCGTTGCGTGCGCCCCATGCATGTGCGATGCAGGCCGTCGCGCCGCACATGCACGATGCGGGCTGTCGCGTGCGTGCCGCGCATGCGCGATGCGGGCCGTCACGTTGTGCATGCGTGATGCGGGCCGTCGCGCCACACATGCGTGGTGCAGGTTGGGGTCGCGCCGCGCATGCACGGTGCAGGTTGGGGTCGCGGCCTGAAAAAGGTTGAGAACCGCTGACTTAGAGAGAGCTGTAGAGCACCATGAAGTGGTATGTAAGTCAAAGTGCTATTGCTACTCCTTCCTTCCTTCCTTCCTTCTTTCCTTCCTTCCTTCCTTCTTTCCTTCCTTCCTTCCTTCCTTCCTTCTTTCCTTCCTTCCTTCCTTCTTTCCTTCCTTCCTTCCTTCCTTCCTTCCTTCCTTCCTTCCTTCCTTCCTTCTGTGGTGGCGCAGTAGTTAGAATGCAGTATTGCAGGCTGACTCTGCTCATAGCCTGGAGTTTGATCCTGACCGGCTCAAGGTTGACTCAGCCTTCCATCCTTCCGAGGTGGGTAAAATGAGGACCCAGATTGTCGGGGGGCAAATAGGTAGACTCTGCAAACCACTTAGAGAGGGCAGTAGAGCACCACGAAGCGGTATATAAATCTTAAGTGCTATTGCCATTGCTATCAGGCTTCAGGAATGGGGTGTATTGATGAAACATTTGCATCTTACAGAGAAGGATGTCTCTAGGTCAGTGACAGCCAAGAAGGATTTAGAGCTGTCACATTAGACACGGGGTTCCTATTACTGAATTTCAAAGCAGCAAAGCCTTGGAGCGTTGGAAACGAGGCAGGATGTTGGCTAGCCTGGTTTTTTGGGAGTGACCCTGATAATGAATGGGGCCAATGTTTAGCCTGCGGTACAAAAACAGAACAAAGCCTGGCCCAGATTTTAGGAACGTTAAGAAACGGACGGTGCGGCTGGGATAAATGAGTGTGGGTTTTGTTCAGAAGTGGGGCACACGGTGGGTAAATTGCTGGCATGGATGGCTGGGGAATTCTGGGAGTTGAGGTCCACAGGTCTTAAAGTTGCCATGGTTAGACACCTCTGATTTAGAAGATATAAGGGATATAAAGATTTAAACTCAATAAACCAGAGAGCTTGCTTCAGATTCAGTTCAGCAGAATATTTGATGGTTCCCCCCCCTAAACACATATTGCACCCCTTTGTTGAAGACCGATAGATGTATATTATGGGCACGTCAATTGAAGTCACAGAGGAATAACAGAATAACAGACTTGGGAAGAACCTCGGTGGTCTTCTAGTTCAAACTGCTATTCAGGCAAGAAACTGTGGGAAGTCAGCCCCCCCCCCAGAGAAGGAAATATTAAAAGGGCAGAAAAATATATTTTCTCAAAGGATTTTAAAGAGGCAGAAAAGCATGCCCATTTTTTCTTAATAGTCCCAAATCTCCCTCCCCCAAGCAGAAACCAGCTCTGTAGAAAGGAAGCTTGGAGGCCCCCAGCTAGAAGATTAAGAAGACAAAGACTCCTAAAATCTACATACCCCACCCAAACTCTAAGACAGGACATAATAGGATTAACCCACAGATGCCAAAGGGCACACTCAGACTCAGGTCAAAGTTCATGCCACAGGAACAACTCCAAACAAAATGCTCCAGAGGGTATAAAAACCCACTCCCTGCATGTGCTCTCTCTCTTTTCTTCCAGAGCCATCTTCCTGTTCTGGCTCTCCTCTTCAATAAACTGCAACCTTCTTTCTAAAGCAGTCGCCATGTTGTTTATTCCCGGCTTGGACTGAACCATGACGAAGACTTTTCCTCAACAAAACATTAAACCATTTCAAACAAATGGCTGGCCAAACTCTTCTTAAAAGCCTCCCATGATGGAGCACCCACAATTTCCGCAGGCAAGTCGTTCCACTTGTTAATTGTTCTCACTGTCAGGAAATTTCTCCTTAGTTCTGTGTGAATGTATGAACTTCATACCTTTCCAGGAGATTTCCCGAACTTCATAAAACTCAAGAAGAAATTCCAGGCTTTTTGGTGTAGAGGACAGAGAGAAGAAGACCCTCTTCCCCATCCACCTGGTTGTCATTCATTTGAGACGAGAGCATCCATTTCAGCTTTGAACCACATGTCTCAACTCTGGTTCTCACCCAGTGAACACGTTCTATCATGCAGGCTGATATCACCACGTATATATATATATGACTAATTTATAAAACAAGAGGGTTATGCATGAGTCACATGCTGAGCAGGTCAGATCAGGTGATCTAGCACTGCAGTTACCTGGGCTAAGCTGATTTGATGTGCTGTACAAACGTAGGCTATGATTCCTCGGATGATGTGACCTCAGGAAACATGTGAACTCAGTTACTGAGTTAAACATATAAATGGTTTATATGCAACAACATTTAAGACCTACTTGCATCCAACAATTCCTCAAAGGGTTCCCCTGTCTCATTGTCTGCAAAGCAGCTCCAGAAGTTAGGATAACATCTGGACCAACAACGGGCTTCAAATTTCCTGTGACTTTTCATAGCCAAGATGGGATCTGAGCTGTGCTCTTTCTAGTTGGTATCTCCTGCGTCAGTTTGGCCCACACAATAATAATAAAAAACAGTAGCCTTTGTGTTTAATCTCAGAATACATTGTTCCTTTCAAAAAATGCCATGGAAAAGAGAGAAACAATTCAGCTACATGTGGACTTGTTCTCCCTCTCGTGGTTGAGAGGAAAAACTGCAAAAGATTATTTTTCTGCACCGTAGTTGCTGCTTTTATTAATTCTGCATGTTGAATCAAAAGGACCCACAGTCCTTTTCTCCTTCTCCTTCTCCTCCTTCTCCTCCTTCTCCTTCTCCTCCTCCTCCTCCTCCTCCTCCTCCTCCTTCTCCTTCTCTCCTCCTCCTTTTCTCCTTCTCCTCCTCCTCCTCCTCTCCATAAACACCACTCCCTTCTAGCACTGATGATGTTACCTAGTTAGGGTAATGAAACGTCCGCAAGAAAACAAGCAAGCTCAGAGAAGCACCAAGGATCCCTCAATAGTAGGTGCACATTGACAAAAATTTCCATCTGTCAACCAGAAAAGGCCACATTGCTTTTGTTAGGTTTTCAGCTCGGAATCCAAACACCTCCCAGTGAGAGGCTACTGCAAAAGATACAGCTTTATTGTGGATCAAGGCGAAGCCGGGCGCCCTCAAACTCTTCTCCCAGACACAGCAAGGCAGAGGAGATGAGGCACATCCTCCCCCAATCAACCATTTTGTTTTCTTTTATAGCTCGTACACTTTCTCACGCTAAGAGTTCAGCTCGTGACTTCTTTGCAGTCAGATACACAATTTCTTATCTACCGGTTTATGCACAGCTCGTGACTTCTTTGCGCTCAGATACACAATTACTGGCATTCAGCCTTGAGCTTTTTCTCCACGGGCAGCGTATTTTAAGTTACAGCAAAGCAAAGTACAGACAGGAAGAACAATGCCCGGGTTATACATCAACGGTTACACTCTGGTCCCTTCATTTGGATCCACACGTATATTACGTCAATACAGGAAGTCCTTCCTCCAAGGACTTTCCTTCCTGGAAGGTTTGGCTGGGAAGGTCCCAAATGGTTGATCACATGACCCCGGGACCCGGCCACCATTGTTAACGCATGCTGGTTTCCAAGCATCTGAATTTTGATCATGTGACCATGGAGGTGCTGCAGACATTATGTGTGAAAAACGGTTATAAGTTGCTGTAGCTTCAAACGGTCACTAAGCGAATGTTGTAAGCCAAGTGCGTTGTGATATAACCTACCTTCTTGGGAAGAACTCGATGCACACGAAGGACAAAGCAGCTAAAGAACTGGCCACCGTGATTTCACACCGTTGTGAAATTAGTGCAAAATGCAGCTGCGCGAGCAGTTGTGGGCCTTCCTCGTCGTGCCCACATTTCATCAACTCTCCGCATGCTGCATTGGTTGCCTATCGGTCTCCGAGCCCAATTCAAGGTGTTGGTTATTACCTATAAAGCCCTTCATGGCATGGGACCAGGATACTTACGGGACCACCTTCTGCCACATACTTCTCTACGACCGGTGAGAGCGCACAGGGTCGGCCTCCTCCGGGTCCCGTCAGCGAAACAATGTCGTCTGGCGGGCCCTAGGGGGAGGGCCTTCTCTGTTGCGGCGCCCACCCTCTGGAACCAACTACCTCCTGAAGTCCGCGTTTCTCCGACCCTCCCGGCCTTCCGAAAGAATCTTAAAACCTACCTCTGCTGGCAGGCCTGGGGATGATTGTTGATTGTGGTGTGATTGATGAGTATGTGTGGGGTTTTTATTTTTAATGTTTCTTGTTCGGATTTGTTGCAATTGTTTTTATATATATGTTGTGAGCCGCTCCGAGTCTTCGGAGAGGAGCGGCATACAAATCCGAATAAATAAATAAATAAATAAATAAATAAACAAACAAACAAATAAATAAATAAATAAATATAGTAGCCCATTAATAGCCAGTGAAGTGACAAGGATAATCGTAATCGGCATCGACCAAAATCACCACCAGCCCAACGATCAGCATCGACAATATCGTTTTTGTGGTTGTAGTCGCTCCTCCAGAGATCAGCAAAGGCTGAGCTGGTTGAACGATGGCCTAATAACTTAATAGGGGAATCAATGATATCCCTGAGATTATTGATAATTCATCAATAACGCTGGCTTTCTTCTTTGGATTATCCTAAGCCAGAGCTGAACTTCCAGTTCAGCTGTGTTGGGTTTAGGTCAATGGTCTTTACGCTCCATCAATATTGCCAATATTGACTTAGGCAATTGCATTATCCAAGTGGTTTATTTTGGTCAACCAGGCATGCTTTCTCAGCATTTAATGCAGCACCGAACTGGCCTTTAATGGCTCAGGTCTCTTGAGCTGGACTATCAGTATGGAGAAAAGAGCAAACAGCCACTGGAGATTGGAAATTGAACATTAAGTTCAACATTAAGTACAATCCCCCAGATTCTGGGGAATTGGACACACACACACACACGTTAACTTCTCAGAAGAGATGAGAAATAAACATGGTAAACAGAAGCAAGCAAAATAAGCAGTCTGTGAGTTTTGTACTAGAAAGTTGCAGCTTTTAGCTAGAAAATTTTAGCTAGAAAATTAAGGGGTTTTTACAATGTATTTTAATGCTAGATTTCTTGTGAGTATCCATGTTGTAAGCCGCCCTGAGTTCTTGGAATAGGGCGGCATAGAAATCTAATTAAATAAATAATAAATAAATAAATAAAATAAAATAAAAGTACATGGTTGTGATGTTTAAATTGGGGAATCTGCAGTGCAAGTTTGGCTCTGTACTGATCTGGATCATTTGCAAAACATTGTGCAGTATCTCCTGGCAACTTTACATCAGTGATTCCTGGTGAACAATTTGTGTGTGTGTGTATTTGATACACACACTAAGTTCAAACAGTATTTGAAAAGATGTTTTTTTTCCTGAACTTAGAGTAACAAAGCCAGTGGACTCTTCACTCCGCTTTGCATTCATAATATTGTGGGGTGTTTTTTTTTGTTTTTTTTAGTCCTTAACTCTGAATACAAATAAACCATAAAGTACAACTGATGCCATTGGAAGAGTCCTGTTAATAGCAGTGCACCTGGTTGAAGACCCAGCTAAATAGCAGCAACCAGTGAAGCTTTAAGAGAAGACGCTAACCCAGGCAAAATTGCTTAGCAGCTGAAGGGGATTCCGCCATGAAATCCCAGGGTTGTAGGCTAGACTAAGGGTTTAAAAAATAAATAAATAGGAAAATAAATTAGACCTAGATCCTGGCAAACCCATTGAAGGCAGAGGATGAGATGGTTAGAAAGGGCCATTGACACAATGAATGTGAATTTGGGCAAACTCTGGGAGACAATGGAAGAGAGGAGGGTCTGATGTACTGTGGTCCATGGGGTGCAAAGGATTGGACACCACTTAGCGACCGGACAACAAATGGGCAAAACCAAATGGACACGTCCATAAAATTACTAGCTCTCAGGCATGACGGACAGGAGATTGTGATCTTTACATGTGTGTAGTAGCAACAGAAGGGAGAGCTCTGTAGGAATGAAGGAGAAACCTAGCAGACATTGAAATATCAGGAAGCAACAAGTTGGGGTGATGTTAGCCAAAGTTGGACAGTTGAGTGGAAGGAGAGATTTGTGTCTGTGAAGGACTTGCATTATGCACTGGTATGTTCCTGAAAATACATTCACTAACCATGTTGGATTGGTAAGGATCTATAGGAGCTTTTGTTTTCCTCTCCTGGAGCTCACACTCTCTAAATATATCTGGGGTTCCAGTCCTAGGTGCCTTTTCACAATTACTACCTCATCGTTCTAAAAACAGGATCTTTTCCAGTTGTTCTGGTTCCCTTCCCTTTCCATTGACCTTTCGCTGAATGTTCGTTGTTCACCTTCCTGCCTGGAAATTTGGACTGCAATAAAAATTTCCGTCAAGCTGTTTAGGAAGTTTCCTGAAAAATGAGTTGAGCCGACTCTTCTGGCCACTGGCATCCTCGTGGAGAGCAAGCGGTAATGCATGTGTTGTCAAGCCATCATAAAAATGGCATGACTCACATCTGCTCCCATCTTGAAATGATGGAAGGAGGTTATTCCTGTCATCTAGTAGACGATGTTGTTGCTAACAGGAAACCTATTAAACGTGCCAAGCAAAAAAGTTGAGGTTGTAACCGTATTTTGTATTTCTGAAAAAAAAAAATTGGAAATAATGCGGCCCTTACGCTATTTCTCATTCCCCAAAGTCCCCATAGGCCTTCTTATGTGCTCTGTCCCAGCCTACATGCATCCTTGTTACTTCACAAGACAACCCCTCTTTTAATAGTAGGCTGGAAAAACCAACCCCTTTTTATTTGATATACAGTTCTGTTGATTTCCCCACAAAAGAAAAGCAACAGAACACTTTTCCAATGGATAGTTTGTTCAAAAGCAAAACCGAGCACGAGTCAAAACAAGAAATAATTCACAGGCAAAACAAACAGACCATGATCCCTTGACACTGAAGTTCTTCGCAAACACCCTGCCCACACATTCGCTTTTTGTTATGCAGCCCCCAAGGCGTGGCTTCTCACTGCTTTCTCCTCTTCCCCTGGAGTTGCCCCATTGCCTCCCTCTGAACTACTCATGTGGCCTGCCTGCGTTTACGAGCGTCTCTGAGTTCTTCCAGCTGTGCTTCTTCCGAGTCTGACTCCATTTCCCAGCACAGCTGGCTCTCACGAGTGGAAGGGCTAGCCTCTTCATCAGTCCTGTAACTCATCAGAGCCTCCTTCCTACTCTGATGGCTCCCCAGACTCAACTGCCAGGAGCACAGGCTGGCACAGAATCACAACATTATGATCGCAAACTAATGAGCAGACAATCCTTATATTCAGCCTGATGTATTTAAAAAAGAAATAGAAGAACAAGGGATTAGTTGAAACAAGATTTTATTTTGTCTCTTAAAAAAAAATGTCCGCCCTTTCTAGGGAAATCAAGGGCTAATACTAACGAGCCAAAAGACATTAATCAGTGATTCCAAGCACAAGAGTGTGAATTGGCTCTCAAACCACACTTTGGAAGGCTCAAATAAGGGCAAATAAGGAAGCCACAAAGGAGACACAAAGGGAGATGCGTAGAATTGCCCTAAAAAGTGAGCATTGCTCGTGCTGTGTGAAGTTAGCTTAGGGTTAGGAGAGATTTCCCTGCTGTTTCCAACCTCTAGCAGGTCTGCATTGATTCCTGGTCTTCTCATTTTTTCGTAATGTAGTAGACGTTCTAGAGAAGGTTAATTTCCTTCACCCTGAGAAGAAGGGGGGAAAAAAGCAGGAAAATAAGTTAATATATCTTCCCCAGAACTCACCTACCCCACTCAGGTGTGGATATCAAAACATAGCTGGGCAGTAGTTGGATTTGGTTATTATTAGGTTTATCAGCTGGATGGATTTGTTTACTGCAATTGTATTTTTTCTTTACCGTCGATATATTCTGTAATCTTGTTGCAAGCTACAAGGAACCTTAATTATTTGGTGCAGTATAAAAATATAATTAAGACTGCTACTACTGCTAGGGCAATGATAGCAACAAGAACAAGAACAATAAGCAAATACAGATGCCTGGTGTATTTCCATATTTCTTTAAAGTCGATATTAAGCAAGGCTTAGTGTTAACTACCTTGAATGCCGCCATTTAAACAGCAATAATATAGCATTGTCAGAAGCATGACATTATTAAAATGACAGCATAAATTGTGATTTGTATACACACGTAAACAAGTAGATCCGTCCTTTAATGAGGCTTTTTGTCTGAAAAAAAAAAGCCATTCTGAGCTATGAACATGCTTAGTCCAGAAGAGTTCTGCTAAATAAATCTCAACAAATGACTTGCCTTTATTATTAACATTAAGCCAAATCAATGTCATTAATTAATGATTCAATCAATAATCTACGATCACCAAATTAGTGTGGGTGTTATTGGACTCCCTCTGGAGCAGCGGTTCTCAACCTTTTTCAGGCCGCGACCCCGACCTGCACCGCGCATGTGCGGCGCGACCCTGACCTGCACCGTGCATGCGCGGTGCGACGGCCCACATCGTGCATGCACGGTGCGCACACGATGGCCCGCATCACGCATGCGCGGCGGCGCGCGATGGCCGACATTGCGCATGCGTGGCACGACGGCCTGCATCGCGCATGTGCAGCGCGATGGCCTGCATCGCGCATGCGCGGTGCTACTCCACGCATGCGTGGTGCTGCCCCCTGCGCCGGACGAGGGGAAAAGAGGGAAAAATGGCGGACTGCGTTGTTTGGCGACCCCTGTGAAATGGTCGTTCGACCCCAAATGGGGTCGCGACCCACAGGTTGAGAACCGCTGCTCTGAGGGTCACAGATAGTCAATGGTTGAAGTTGAGGAATTTTTAACCTACTTTCAACTCTTAATTGTCACCCCAGCTAAACAGAATATCAAAATAGTCTAGAAATTGGGGTGGGGGTGGGTGAGAGAGAGGTGGGAAAGGGGGGGGAACCCAGAAGGGAGTATTTTGAAATCAGTAGAGCAAAGTTCTGTAATTGCTTTATAGAGAACAGAAAAGGTAACCACCTCAGCAGGAAAATGAAGAACCGTAGAGTTTTGTGATCTTGACTTTTTAGATACTTCTTTAGATACCCCTTCACCCCCACCCAATCAAAGATTCTGGGGATAGCCTAGCTGAGATTTACCTCTGTGGCTTCTACCGGGATGTCTTCTTCTCTACCTCCAGCAGGCTTATCTGGATGTAGGTCATCCTACAGAATACACAAGAACAAATCAAGTATCATCAGATGCCACAAAGACCAGAAGGCTTGGACCAAATTCTTTCAAATCAGATTTTCTCATTCTGGCTCGCTTCCAGATGGGCATGGACTGCAGTTCCCAGATTTTCAGCAAGGGTTGAGAGCATACATCTGGAACAAAATGCTGGACTGAGATGACCCATGAAGACTGTTCTTCTGTACAAAAGGACCAGGCACATAGACTTTAAAGACTGAAAAGCTTACTCAGGTTGAATACTATTTACCATATCACACAGGGTACTGTTTTGTTTTTTTTCTGTTGCAGACAGACAATCAATGCAAATATACAGTCATCTCCCATCCTGTCCCTGCTGAACTTCAAACTCAGTTTTGTTCTGTCTCTTTGGATACAACTGGACTCTTGATTCCTTCTGAGATTGTTTTTTTTTCTTTTTCACTTCCCCATCCACCTGAAGACTCCTGGTGGTCTCCCATATGACTGCTATGATTTGTTGTTGTTCTTAGTTGCAAAGTCGTGTCTGACCCATCGCGACCCCATGGACAATGTTCCTCCAGGCCTTCCTGTCCTCTACCATCTTCTGGAGTCCATTTAAGCTCACGCCTACTGCTTCAGTCACTCCATCCAGCCTCCTCATTCTCTGTCGTCCCCTTCTTCTCTTGCCCTCCATCTTTCCCAGCATCAGGTTCTTCTCCAGGGAGTCCTTCCTTCTCATTAGGTGGCCAAAATATTTGAGTTTCAACTTCAGGATCTGGCCTTCTAAAGAGCAGTCAGGGTTGATCTCCTCTAGGACCGACCGGTTTGATCACCTTGCAGTCCAGGGGACTCGCAGGAGTCTTCTCCAGCACCATAGTTCACAGGCCTCCATTCTTTGGCGCTCAGCCTTTCTTATGGTCCAACTTTCACAGCCATACATTGCAACTGGGAAAACCAAGGCCTTGACTATATGTACTTTTGTTGGCAGGGTGATGTCTCTGCTGACTGCTATGATACATGGAGTTAATTGTTTAAATTTAGGAACCAGGAAAGGAATTGATTGAGATCTTTCCCTTATATCTACCTACCCTGCCTCCTCAACAACTTATCCATGAATGAGGCAAGCATACATTTTGGATACAAACAATTGTCTGTCTGTTTCCTTGGCCTGGAGGAAGACTTCAAGCACATCTCTAATTACGAATGGTGGCTTAAGAATCACATCCTCTGTTTGTTTCTTTTGGGCTCTGCATCCCTCATCATGACTTCATGTCTCTGACTCATATTCTATTTTTAACGAGGCAGGAAAGGAGCATCTTAAGATTTATTTTCCCCTTTTCTTTCTGAACTGGAGCACAATTACAGGAAGAAGATGTATTGCACCGCGTGTTCCTTCTCTCCCCAAGCCAATATAAATTTGACAACTTTGACATATTGAGAGACACAAAACTTGGACACAGCCACCCTCAAAATCAAGAGCTCACGACCCAAAGTCCAGCCAGCCTAATATGTTAGAAGAGAACCATCTCATTTTTCAGAATATACCATACCCAACCAAAATATAATTTCTAGGCATGGCATCCTACTTCTAAACAAAGCTATCGCTAGTTATGAATTTGAAGAATTTAAACATTCTTTAAAGAACTCCTGTGGAATCAGAGGTCATTCAATTGGATGGTTTCTCACGGGGAAAAAAATCACCACACCCACAGTGGACTTACCTCACAGGCAAAGTGTTAGGAACATGGTAAAGTCTCATTCGTGGGGCAAAACTGACAGATCACACCTACCCTTTTGACCAATCCACTGGTGGTTACAACGGTCTCCGCTCCTTCCACCGTCTGCTTTGCCACTGTGTTCACGCTGCTCACCATAGTATCTCCCACGAGATTGGCCTGTTCTTTGGTCTTCTCAGCAACTAGTTGAAGCAGAAAGAAGCTGAGAGGATGAATCAAGATAAGGTGAAAGTCCCACTTCTTTAGATGTGGTTGGAAGCTACTAAGATTATCTGTGATCTTTCAGTGGAGGTCAGTTCGGAAAGGATCAAAGGATTGGATTTTTGCAACCTAGATCTTGGGAGTCTTACAACCAGCATCTGTTTTGGTGATCTCCACAAGCCTAAAAATGTGTGGAGGCAGATTGTTCAGCCATCGTTGTGTACTTTCTGGACTCTTGAAGGAGATTTAAGACCACCCCCCAAGAATGTCTCAAGTCTACACCAGCTTTCAGAATGTAGCATGACAAAGCCCTGAAATTGAAGGATGAAGGAAATTGCATAAGTGGGTTGAGGAACACCATCTGGTCTTCCCTCAGAAGAAGTTCTTGAGTTGACCTACTAGAAAGACTCTAATGGATTATTTCCTCTCTCTGACTTGGGGTAACTTTTTTGAGAGCTGCTGAGATGCCTTCCTTCTTCTGATGTTGAAAGAGAAGGACCAAGAATTCCTTGTTCTCTGCATGAGCCTCTCAATCATTTTTCACATGGACAACATGCTGGTAATTATTCTTCAAAAATGTGGCAAACCATTTTGCAGTTGTGCACAAGTGAAAGTGTAGCTTTATGTCCACCAGCACCAACATGTGTCATGGATAACTGAAATGGTCTTTTAGCCATAAAATGGCAGGTGGATACATGCTCATCTTAAAGATTCAGTCACAACATAACTGGCTTACTTCTAGTTTCTCTTGATGTGGACATCAGTGGGGCTATAACCTTGTTTTCTCTCTAAACTAAAAATAAATCACATTATACCATAATTTTTGTTTGCTTTTGCTTTTCTTGATTGAGTGCTGCAAAGTAAGAGAAAGGAAAATAAAACTTGCACAAGAACGAAAGGACAAAAGGAAGAAGAAGAAGAGGAAGAAGAAGAAGAAGAAGAAGAAGAGGAAGAGGAAGAGGAGGAGGAGGAGGAGGAGGGGAGGAGGAGGAGGAGGAGGAGGAGGAGAAGGAGAAGGAGAAGGAGAAGGAGAAGGAGAAGGAGAAGGAGAAGGAGAAGGAGAAGGAGAAGGAGAAGGAGAAGGAGAAGGAGAAGAAGATGTAGAAGAAGAAGAAGAGGAGGAGGAGGAGGAGGAGGAGGAGGAGGAGGAGAAGGAGAAGGAGAAGGAGAAGGAGGAGGAGGAGGAGGAGAAGAAGAAGAAGAAGAAGAAGAAGAAGAAGAAGAAGAAGAAGAAGAAGAAGAAGAAGAAGAAGAAGAAGAAGAAGAAGAAGAAGAAGAAGAAGAAGAAGAAGAAGAAGAAGAAAGGGCATATTTTTGCAGATATATGTTCTATAACAAGCATTTCATGGAACAATGACCATATTTCATTACAATCATCTACTGATAATATACATTGATAAGTGATTCATCCAAAACAAATAAAAATTGTGCTAATACCATCAACACATGCAGACCTGGAGACATTGGGCCTTTATCTCTACCTTTCTAACTTCACACTGTATGAACTTTCATAATGTTAGTAGATGGATCGATTTTTTGGAAAATGAGGGAATTCCCCTTTATTTATGCAAGCCACACATGGGTGTAGGAAGACAGGAGAGGATGTCGCTCATTCAAAACAGAAAAATCCACCACACCAACTTTTGGGTAGTGCTTACCGGAAGTGACACTTTGCACCACACCTTCTTTGGTTTTTGTGCCTGCAAGGAAAGGAGGGAGGGAGGGAGGGAAGGAGGGAGGGAGGGAGGGGGAGAGGAAGAGGGAGGAGAGAGAGGAGAGAGAGGGTTGGAGGAAGGGGTGGGGGAAAAGAGAAAATAATTGATTAGTTTTGCTTTAAAAAATGCATCCATTAAGATTTGCAGTGCTAGGATAGCTTACCAGAGGGTGAGTCATTGTATAAAAGCTCCTTTCCTGCTTTCAAGATGAATGTAGCACTTCAGACAAGTGTTAGGATTGAATATGCATTCAAATACAAAACCCACAAGGAAAACAGACTCCAGATTTCAGCTCTTTTTTTTAATTCTTGCCAGAGAAGGAGAAAAAGCTAGCTCAGTGGCCAACGTTACACCACAGCTCTCAGTTTGAAGCGGTGTCAGCGGACAATGTTTTTTTTTTCCCTGCTTAAAGGGTTATTCTTCCCAGTTTGATTTAAAGTAAATAACTCTAAGATTGGGAAGAGCAAGGATCTTGGACCACCAGCAGAGAGGAGCAAGCGAACACGTCTCCATCTTCCTCTGCTGTGGCGCTTCACTTCAGCTGAAAGGAAAATCTAAAATTTCCTAACTCATCTCCGGAAAGCCGTTCTCACATCGAGTCGGTCCGTGGGGCGTGCAGGTGAAATACTCAGAGTCATCTGATGGATTTGTCTAAAGCGGTAGAGGTTCTGGTGGAGCCGGTGATTCTGCTTCTAGCATCTCTGCAGCGGTTCACACGGCTGTGAAGACAGCACAATTTCCATTTTGCTTTTTCACAGTAGTTTGGGAAAGGCGCCACCGAGATGACGAAGGAAAAAGGGAGGAGAACGTCAAAAGGAGAACGTCAAAAGGAGAAAGTCTTGCAAGCCTGTGCTGCACTGCAGTCAAATTCTTGCTGGTCACGCAAATCACAAAAGAATCTGGCTTAGTTTAGTTCATGAGGGGCTGCACCCACCCTTGACCTACGTTTTTGGCTCAAACAACAGCATCATCGTGAAGATAATCTCTAAAAGCAAGCAGAACAGGGCTGCTGATTCCCGTGGATTGACTGGCATGCGCAAAGTCCCTTTTTATTCTGCAGATTTTTAGGCCTGGGAACGTGGCCAGCTCCTTATTCTAAATTCCTATTTCTTGAATCTGTCTCTGGTTAGCGATTATTTTAGTTCTAATAGAAGCAAACAAGGCTGGAGTCCTTGGCGGGCACATTCTGTTCGATCCAGCCACTGTTCTCTCTCTCTCTCTCTCTCTCTCTCTCTCTCTCTCTCTCTCTCTCTCTCTCTCTCTCTCTCTCTCTCTCTCTCTCTCTCGTTGCAATGACTCAACATTATTGAGGCTTGTTTGTAGTCAACAAGAATCATGGGGTGGCGAAGGAGAGAGGCAGGAGAGGCAGGAGAACTTGCTAAATTCTTGGTCTCTGAAAAAGACACTCACAACTAATGTTAATCAGGCTGCAATCACTCCGCCTTTATTAATCCTTTGATAGCAGTTTCTGCGCAAATTTATTGGGCTTCTGAAACATTATTCCATAGTAATAGCAAAGGAACATTTATTTAATTTTTTTAAAAAAAACTATAGTCCTGATTTCAACCCAGATAAAGATGGGGTTCTTTTTATTAACCAAAATGGATTTGTGTTGCCAGCGAGTGCTGTAAATATGGTTAGACAGAACCGTCTAATTATATTTACGCATTGATTCATGTATTTATTATGCAAATATATATATATATATATATATATATATATATATATATATATATATATATATATATATATATATATATATATATATATATATATATATATATATATATATATATATATATATATATATATATATATATATATATATATATATATATATATATATATATATATATATATATATATATATATATATATATATATATATATATATATATACACACACATATATACACCAGCCTGAAGATGATGAATGGGACTTCGTCGAAACATCACCAAGACACTTCCAATTTTACGCAGGAGAAAACCCGAATAACCACAGACCTACATACAAACACCCGCGAAAACCTCAGAAAACACACACACACACACACACATACACACACACACACATATCTGCCCCTCCTACTCAAACAACTCTGGGTAAGTAGCACAAGAAAAGCACAAAAAACGTGCATGTAAAAATGAGAAAAGTTTAAACATGCCAGCTAGAAATAGCCGACTTCAACCCAGAGGGGGGAAAAATATACAAATTGGATTCTATTTTCCCTAAATCCTCAGGTTTTTAAGACCTTCTGGATGGCCAACAAGGTTGGGGTCATCCAAAGCTCAGGGAAGAGAATGTTCTACTGTCAGTCCTCTGGTTGTGTCTTGGATCAGAGAGGGTTCTGTAAGGGAGCATTTCACAAGATGGACCTTCACAACATGTCCTACCACATCAGGAGAAAGAGAAGCAGGTGTGTCTCTTCTACTCTTATCTCTTGACCTTGTCAGAAGGTATCTTGTAGCCTCTGCACTTATCCAACAGAGCATGAGGAACATAGAAGACTCAGAGAAGAAGAACTAGGTACAGCTTTGCTCTCCTGGGTCGGGGTACACATGCTGGCCAGACCTACATATATTCCTGCAATATAATAATAGTAATAAAGTTGGAAGGGACCTTGGAGGTCCAAGTCCAACCCCCTGCTCAGGCAGGAAACCCTATACCATTTCAGACAGATGGCTGTCCAGTCTCTTCTTTAAAACTTCCAGTGTTGGAGCATTCACCGCTTCTGGAGGCAGGTTGTTCCACTGGTTAATTGTTCTAACTGTCAGGAAGGTTCTCCTTGGTTCTAGGTTGCTTCTCTCCTTGATTAGTTTTCCCTCCATTGCTTCTTGTCCTGCCTTTGGAGAATAGCTTGGCTCCCTCTTCTTTGGGGCAGCCCCTGAGAGATTGGAAACACTGCTATCATGTCCCCCCCTTGTCCTTCTCTTCGTTAAACTAGACATACCCAATTCCAGCAACCGTTCCTTATATGCTTTAGCCTCCAGTCCCCTAATAATCTTTGTTACTCTTCTCTGCACTCTTTCCAGAGTCTCAAAATCTTTTTTACATTGTGGTGACCAAAACTGGATGCAGTATTCCAAGTGTGGCCTTACCAAGGCCGTGTAAAGTGGTATTAACACTTCATGTGATCTTGATTCTATCCCTCTGTTAATGCAGCCCAGCACTGAGTTGGCTTTTTTGGCAGCTGCAGCACACGGCTGGCTCATATCTAAGTGATTGTCCACTAGGACTCCAAGATCCCTCTCACAGTTACTACTATTGAGCAAGGTACCACCTATACTATACCTGTGCATTTGGTTTTTCTTGCCTAAAGGTAGAACTTTACTTTTTTCACCACTGAATATCATTTTTTTAGATAGTGCCCAATGTTCAAGTCTGTTAAGATCCTCCTGCATCTTAAGCCTATGGTGCACAGTTTCTGGATCCAGCCACTACACTAAGCCAAATGCAGTTTCTTTGGGCAGGCTTAGTAGCATATGCAGACACAGTAGTTTATTCAACCCACCAGGATTAAGCACACCAAGGCCTAGCACACCAACATAACTGTTGAAAGGTTGACTGATGTTCCAAGAAAATGCACCAGCTTAAATGCAGGAGTCGGGTGTGGTTTCAAAACAAGCAGCGGAATTGGGGAGAAGAATGCTTATCCCATGGGTTAGGACGGCTGAATGCACAAGCACTTACAATGCCTTGGCCCTCCTGAATCACGTAGTTATGTGAGTGAAGACACTTGTTATCCTCACAGTCACCCATGCCCTTGTCACCTCGAGATTCGACTACTGTAATGCTCTCTACATGGGGCAACCTTTGAAGAATGTCCGGAGACTGCAAGTAGTCCAGAATGTGGCCGCGCGAGCCGTCTTGGGTCTCCCAAGACATGCTCATATCACTCCAGCCCTCCGCGAGCTGCACTGGCTACCTATTGGTCTCCGAACACAATTCAAAGTGTTGGTTATGACCTATAAAGCCCTTTATGGCAATGGACTAGGATACTTGCGGGACCGTCTTCTGCCCCATGAATCCCAGCGACCGGTTAGGGCACATAGGGTTGGCCTCCTATGAGTCCCGTCTATTAGGCAATGTCATCTGGCGGGGCCTAGGGTTAGGGCCTTCTCCGTTGCTGCCCCAGCCCTCTGGAACCAGCTTCCCTCGGAGGTTTGTACTGCCTCCTCCCTCCTAGTTTTCCGGAAATTGTTGAAGACGCATTTATGCCGACAGGCTTGGGGCATGTGAACTGCACTCTGCCCCTTGGCCCTAGGAATGTCCCTCCATCAGTGACTTTGTGTTGACTGTGGTTGTATGCTGTATGAATGTAATTAATTTTATTGTATTGTTATTGTAAGCCGCCCTGGGTCCTAGGAGAAGGGCGGCATATAAGTTTAAATAAATAAAATAAATAAATAAATAAATAAATAAGACTGAGATGGGCTGTAAAATAAGTCTCTTGGGGTTGGCTCCGGTCCTGTCCAACAGCATGAAAGTGGTTGACTTTATCCTTTACGATGGGACCGGTCCCTTAAAAATATCAAAATAAATGTCAAGAAAAAAGATATAAGAACATCATGACATCCTAATAGGGCCAACTCCGTCTGCAAACTTCAGCAACACTTTGTGTTGTTTTGGGATTGGAATGCCAAGAGGGACTTCATGTAAATTTAATCTGGTTATATAAAGAATAGGAAATTACTATAGGTGATAGGAATTTACTATAAGTAGATACCTATATATCTATATATCTAGAGGACAGGAAGACCTGGAGGAACGTTGTCCATGGGGTCGCGATGGGTTGGACACAACTTCGCAACTAATAACAAATATAGCTATGCATACAATAGCATACATGGTAACAATAGCACTTAGACT